>VZUA01072626.1:38298-68716 GCA_013401035.1 Horornis vulcanius
ATCCAGGTCTCCCAGCTCCCCAACCCATAGCATGAGCCTCAGAACAACCTTACTTTAGAGAGTTTAAAAGTTCAAATCTCATTTGATTTTGGGCGGATAAGAGCAGTACTTACAACACTTGGAACTTCTGCTTAGTGCCACTTAGGAATTTACCATTAACCCAGGCTATTAAAAAGCATGATCCAGCAGGGAAGACTTTGATTTCAATATCTTTTTCTTTTCAATATTATTAATTTTTAATTGGTGGCTTTTGAACACCACAATAATCCATAAAAGAAAATCTTCCATATTTTTAGTATCTTTAATTTAAACTATTATATCTTGAGACCTCTGATCCTGTGCACAGAGCTTTTAAGAACAGTTTGTTTGGATTAATGTAATTTCTGCCGAGGAATAAGCTGAGGAGTTCCTAATGTACCATTTGACTTAATGGTCCTTTTTTAACACAAGCAGCAACCAACTGGATTTCTCTTTGCTTTGGCAAGCTTTGAGCACCTACCCTTTGCTCATTCTTTTATCTTGATCTCTTACTAGCTCTCTCTCCACATCGTGCAACAAAAGCCTTTGATGTCCCAGAGCTGTGCCATGTCAGACACCACAGAATGCTCACCACAAGCTCATTAACTCACTGGGAAAACTGCACTGCTGTGCCAGGGAAAAATATACAGAGTATCCCCCTTTTTTTGTAGCATTGCCCAAAAGACTGTAAAAAGGCATCATTACATATTGGGGTAGACATCTTAACATTCATTTTTAGTTTATGTGGCTTTGGTTATCTTTGGTAGTTTCTCACATCCTTGTTAAAAACCATTAACACTGTAGATCGAGATACACACTTATATGTTTTGTGACAATCTTTATTTTTCAGATGCAGCATACTGTACTTATTGTGGATTATTATAAATTCAGCACAAAAAGTCCTGCAGCACTTCAGAAACCACTTTGAAGAGTGAATGTGCTGTTCAGATAGCTCTGTCAGTAACAGCCTATGATTTATCTGACAGATGTTCCGTATTGTTTGATAGGGAGAAATACATCCAAGATTATAGCTTACATTTTTAGCAAGATATTTGTGTAGACTCCTGGATGTAGTGTCAGCACACTCGTGGCAGTCACCAGTACATCTGTCTATGCTTTGTGTGAGCTCCACAGCCTCTCTCCTGTTAGGGAGCTCTGCTGGCCTGACAAAGGCATCACACGCCCTTAATAAAAGGGCCAATACCAAACAGCTAAGAAATCACAGAACTGGACTTTTATGTTTATGGACAGCCCCTCAAAACCCAGAAAGCATGACAATTCAATACATTACTGTACCTGACAGATCACAGCATTAGCAGCACACAGCAGCAGCTGGCTGATGCCAAGAAATCCCATACAAATTCCTGCCCTTCTCCAGGGAATGGTAGCATAAAAGCCTCAAATAGAGATTAGGCAAAAGAGCTGACCCAAAGAACTGAAGATTCAGCAATTAATTGAAAGCTGCCTATTTGCTGATGGAAAAGAGCAAAGAGCAAGGCTAGAAGTATTTTGCTTGCAAATAAATGGTATAAAAAGGCAAATGAGGGCAAAATCACTCGCTGGGGGGAAGACAGGAAAAAGAATATATTACCTGAATTTAATCTTTTGAAAGATTCTAGAAAACTCTGCAAATAAATTCAAATCCTGGATTCTTCTGAGAACACAGTGTATCCAGGGACGATCAGGAGGCATATTTGTTTCTGATTTCCCTCCTATGCTGTCCTCCCTTTCTTTCCTTCTTAAATGACAATGCTGCCCATGTTAATTCCACTTAGTGGATCTTTAGTTGTTACATAAAATGATTTGAATGTATTTGCTGCAGATTTTTAACATAGCATAGTTTGAAATGGGAGAATAAAAATAATAAAACCCAATAAAATAAAATATCAATAAAATATGAAAGGCTGGTGTGAAAGGGTGAGATAAATGGCAGATGCCTCCCCACTGCTAATTCTCCTCATTGGCATGACATCTGACAGGGCCACCCCTAACCATGTGCATTCCACATACCTGAAACCAGGATGTTCCAGTAGCCAGAACTTCATTTTCCCTCTGAAAATTCTTGGAAATTCATTTTCAGTCTTGCTTTTCGGGCTTCAGTGAATTATTAGAGTAATGGCCTCTGAAATTTTAAAAATACATCTATGTTAGCATCTATTGATAAGCGTTAGTGAAGTAATTTCTCTCTGTTATGCTTAGAAAAAATAATTATGACCAAGTGCAGCAGAAAAACATTTTTCAGTTTTCTTAGCCTGGATGTAGACTTTTGAAATCTTCTCATATCCTACAAACTAATTTTATGCCTATTAGTATTTATAAAAGACATTTAAAATAGGTTTTAATGAGATGGGGTTCTTGTTATGTCTTCTGTAGTCTTGCAAACCTTCATTGATGCTTATAAATTTTAAAAATTACTCAAAAAGTATTTATGCCACATATGAGGCTTAATTTGTAACATCTAATTCTTTTAACATTCTGGGTGGTTTTAATCTGCTAGTCATAACTTTACCTACTTTTAAACAAAATCACTAGGTCTCTAATAATTCAGTTGCCTGTAACATTTCTAAATGGTTTTAAATGCAGGCTTGTATTTCTATTGCCTTGGCCAATTTAGAATGAACAGAAGTTTCCAGACCTCAATTTTATTAAACCTACCATTCACCATCATTCCAAATAGAAAAAAAAATTGCTAATAATTGCACAGAGCTACAGCTTTACATAGTTTGCTATATGAGAACAAACAAAAATGTATTCTTTGCTTAATAGTCAACACAAATTCTAAGGTTGTTGTTGCAGGCCACAGGAAAGTAGAGAGGTAAAATACGATTTAGTCAATAAATGCTACCTAATATCTGGAGTTTAATTATAGAAATAAAGCAGAACACAGTCATGCCAATTTTCATCCCAACAGAGGTATTTTAAAACACAAGCAGGCAGTTCTAAAGTGGCCCACATAACTGCACTCCAAAGATTGTTTTACTTGTGATACACAAGGGAAATTCAGGAGAGCTGCAACTAGACAGAAAATGCCTGAGTAGTTACACCTCCTACCATAACTGAAATGTAGGGCTCAGTGCAGGATTTAATCAGGAGAATTCCTAATTAAAGGCAGCTGCACATACAGGTTCCTGACTGCCCACCATAGGCACATCCATTGACTGTACCGAGAGCTGAAAGACAAAGTCTGTAAGTCACAAAGTGATTTGAGCCAGAAGGGACCTTAAAGCTCATCCAATTCCACGGGCAGGAAGAAGTCCCCAGAAGTAAGTACCTACTAAATTTTTTTTTAATTTTATTTTGATAGAACTTTCTAAGTGAGAAGCTCTGCAGAACTTGTCATTGAAGTAACAAAACATTCAGAGAATACTGAGAAAGGAAAGCATTTGTAATAGCAAAACTGGGTTTTGGGTGTTTTTAAAATTACAATTTAGAACTGAAAATATGCTCAGATAATGGAAAGCCTAAGAATAAAGATAAGCCGAAAAGATGCTTATGACTTTAGGCTACATTAATGGCCTTCCCAACCTAACAGTATTTGTGTCTTTAAAGATCTTGTCAGAACCCTTCAGTGCATTTTTGTTATGAGTGTTATATTATTCAGATCCTTTCCTTTCCATTTCACCCGGTAATATAATTTCCATTACAGATTTCCAAATCAAGGCAGGCAGGTGATGTTGAATTGGAGCTAGAAGTGCAAGAATCCATAATGCTGAGAAAGTTTAATGTACTGAATTGGCCTTCGACACTGTAGTTCAGTAAGAACTACACTTTTACAACAGAACTCTGCCTCTGGAAAGATGTGAAAGGTAAAGACAAGATCTATACTCAAATGAAGGACAAATGTTCAGCTTATTAATGTTTTGCAAGGGATATGACTTCATCCCTTCCCATCATGTATCTTCTAATCATGTTTGTGTGGTATAGGGCAGTATAAGCCCCCGGTGCTACATAAACACTGGATAATGAATGAGTGCACGTAATCCATCTCCAACAATTCTATTATGATTTCAGGAGTTATCTGGAAACCACCCCGAAAACATCAGTGCAAAAATACAGTGAAAGAGAGACATAGAAATTACATTTCCTTTTCTTCTAATTAGACTTGTCAGAGCCCCATCTCTTTTCCAGAACATAATGAAGTATCATTAGCTGGAGTGGGATCCTGTCTGACAGAACTGCTGAATTTCTTTTGATTTATAGCACAGACTGTCTGCTGCACCTATTGTGAGCCTGCCTGGTTTCGTCTGCCTGCCTTCAGAGCCAGGAGGAGCCGTGTGCTGCTGCTGGCACTGAGCAAGGCCAGGGAGGTTGCGAAAGCAGGGACAGCACTTCCAGTTGTGACACTTCAGGCACAGGAAGGAGCTCTCAGGACTCCCTAGAGCCTTCTCTTCTCCAGGGTGAACCTCTCCTCATAGAAGAGAATCTCCAGCCCTCGGGGCCTCTGCTCAACTCGCTCCAGCAGTTCCAACAACAAACCTTGCTTGGTTTACAGGGGCATTACTTTGAAATGGCTTTTCACAAGGCGAGATCCAATACCAAATTACCTGGGTGTAAAACTGGATGGCAATTACCTAGTTTTTCAGCGCTCTGCCTAAAAGGCTGACTCAAACAACAGTCTAAATCAGAGCCTCAGTTCACTGGAGAAGGAATCTGAAGCCAGGGTGCAGCACAGTAGTGCGATGCCCCAATCTCAGGGAAACCTGGGTTGTCTGAAAACAGCAAGCCTCTGAGCAACACAGCCATGTGTCCAAGGAAAAAGCAGTGTGCCAAGTCATACTCATGTCATGTACTCACTGACATGGCCAAATACTGTCCATAAACCCGGCTTTCTGATCACTTCTAAAATATTCCGGTCAGCCACAAACTGTCAAACACTTCCTCAGGGAAGCGGAGCTCCTGGAGACACGGCTGAAACGTTCGTGCCTGTGGCTCATTCTGCCACTATATCTTACATGTTGCCATAAGCATCTCCCTCAGCTTGGGAGATTTTGGCACGTTTTTCCAAAGCTAGTAAGCATTCCAACAAATTTCAGTGGATCAAGTTACTTGAGGCCAAATGTTTATGTTTCACTGAAACCCAAATAAAACGTGCAACTGAAAGCAGAGTGGTAAGCAGTGGTAGGAATATGAGGCAAATATTTGACTTCTACATGCCAGCTTCAGTCTAAGTTCATGACAAAGTCCTTCTCCTGGAGGGAACAGGTTGGAAAACACACCAGACACAAGGACACAAGGCATTCTGTGTGTGCTCCACAGGCATTGCTCTCCTCGCATGAAGGACAGTGTGATCATGGGGAGAGCAGCTCTCAGGCACCCTAGGAATGGCCCAGAGGTCAAACCACAAAATGCAGGTTCATAACCCTCACAGAAGCCAAATATGAGTCCAGGGGTGATAGTGGGTCACCAATACACTCCCTACCTCCTTTGGTTTGGTTTAGAGCTGCAGCAGTGAGTCCATAGCTCAGCCTGTGACAGCATCAGCCATGGGGAAACACCTGGAGTGCTCTGCCCGTATTCATACAGCAGACACAGCTTCATGTAACCTGCTCATTAAACAATCATGTAAAATCACAGAAGTAGGGAAAGAGAGCTCCATAGTACTTGGAAAATAGACTTGAATACATTTTGAAGCTACTGTTCCCATTTGCATAGAATATTGCTGAGAATAAAGCATAGGCTCTGAGTTGCACGCTATTACTCTGTCTCTGTATAACATTTCAATCCAGCTACCCCATAAACTCAAGGACAATTAATTTCCAAACACTGATAGTGCTACTTCCACAAAACTTCACATTTTAAGGCAGTCTCAGGACACATCCATCCAGAATCCCATATTTATCGAAGGCTAAGATTTTAAAGCTCAATGTCAAAGTCCTGGGCCCTAAAAATATAATCCCCCTCTGGTTTATTACATTGGTGGCACATGTGAAATTAGCCTTATAAGACAAGGATGAGACAAGCCCCAGGATTTTTGTGGAGGTCTGAGAGGTAAAGATTGAACATATTTAGTTTATGCTGCTCTCTGTTGCCCTTGAGGAATATGGGACACACTGTCTCAATTATCACTTTTTTTATTACTACTCCTTTTGGCTTTTGTGATCTTGTTAGATTGTTCATCCTTTATAAGGGCAAATGTGCTTAGCAGAAAATGATGGCCTATAGTCCACTCACCTGCTAAAAACCTGCTTTGGGTTAAATTGCTATTACTTATTGAGCTTAACATACTGAATTTACAGTGTAAATAAAAACAGCCAAAGATGGACAGAAGGGCATATAAAACACAAGCAAAAAAAAGTGGTGTTGTGTACTTACATTTGTTACCTGCTTTTATTTCCCTTCTCATTTCTTTTATTTTTGTCCCTGATCAGGCCTTGAATTTTGAGAAATACTGGACTTAATTTTTGATGTACAAAATCAGACAACTGAAAGATTAACCATTCGTGAAACGCCTTCAAAAACATCACCCTTGCCTATCTAGAGGTCTGCCCCTCAGACTGCTGGGGATGGATTTCCTCCCTGTACACAGAATATCAAGCAAATGTAATATATTCAGGGTCATCCCTGTTATTGTGGCACCAGCATTCCTGTGAATAAGGACAGATGGGTTATGTTACATAGGTTGTTTTTCCAGATATTTGGGAGCTCATTGGGTCTGAACGCAGAACAACAGCAGCCACTCTCCTGCAACTACAAGAGCACAAAAGCACCAGGGCATCCCTTTCTTTTCCTGGGGACATATCTCTCTTGTCTCTATAGAGACAAATCACTCAAATTTATACAATCACTCTCATATCTTAAGTGGACAGACACAACCCTTCTACTTTCCTGGTCTATTGTTCCTGCTGCGTTCCAGCTCTGCAATCAGACTAATCAGGCTGCTAAGAATTTTTCAGGGAGCACAAATGTTATTATTAATCCTTCTTTGGCTCCACAGCTAAGAGAACTCAGCAGCTCTCAGCCTGCACAGACCTCAGACACACAGCAAAGCACTGAACCTCTGAAAATGGCTCTGAAATGGGATGTGACACAGCACAACTGGCCCTCCGAGGCTTTCAGCAGCAATCTCTGTATATTGCCAAGCTGTGTAAAATACAGTGTAATTCAGAGTGTTCCTTTGCTACCAGAAGGAATAATCAATGCAAGCAGTTATTATGGAAGAACACAGCCAACCTCATTTGCATTGGTGGTACTCTGCCAAACTCTTTACATTTGAGATAAATCGTGATTTCCAGGCCATTTTAGAGTCCCTTTGCATGAGCAGTGTGAAGGGCAAAAGAAAAAATAAAAACCTCTGAAATATAAATTCATTTTAATGTAGGAATTGGACATTTTTAGGTACATTAAGGTTCATATTGAGCATGAAGACACCAAAAGAACCTCTGAAATTTTGTTCTGGTTTGGTTACTGTGTAAGCCCTGTCACAGGAAAGGTCTAAAAATAATTGATCCTGCAGCTACTGAAGATTTGTCCATAACATAATGAAAACCATGTCATGAACTTTCAGTTTCTCAGAGCTGTGTGATCAAAGTGAGCTAAATCATTAATCTGCTTTTGTATGGAAATGTGTGAGACATCTGCTGGCAGCACATTCAAAAACCACAGATTTTTCCCTACTGGTTAAAGCAGGAGCAGAGACTAAATTCTAGTTCAAAATCCAGTAAGATTAGTAGAGTCAGTCCTGTTAGCTTCAGTGGGCTTAGGTTTTTTTTAATCCAGCCCCTGATATATAAAAACAGGTTCAAAAGACAGCAAATATGCTTGTCCTTTTTTGAATTTTTCCCCTCTTTTTTGGGGTAGCTACAACCTCTTGCCCTCCTTGCTCTGCAGCGCTGAAATGCAAATTGAAGACTTGCAGTGCTCCCAGTATAAATGGCTGAAGAACACAAAAGCAAACAAAATTTTCAAAACACACACACAAAATTGGAAAAAAATGTTGCAACATATGTTGTAAGTATCTTGATCTACAAAGCACAGAAGATGCACATTTGGGCAAGGGATACTTGCAATCCTGGCTTATAGAGGACATATCATCACTGAGCTTCACCTAAGAATCTTCAGCTCTTGTGGCTTTCAAGTTTGTTTTGCTCCAACCCTCAGAAGCCATTACAGTGGAAAGCAAGGCTGATTCACTGCTATTGTAGGGGACCATTCAACTTGAAATAGAAGATTGCCCAATTTCTGTCTACTCTCTACATACATGCTCAAGTGGAATGATGCTGACATATCTAGATGGAAGTAGAGATAAATGGAAACAAACCACCCAGTTCTCCCCACACATTTCAGTTTTCTGGCACGCTGATTTGAAATTAATTACTGTTTGCATAATAACAAATGAAAGGTTTAATTAATCCTTTCAAAATCACATCAAATTAAACACCCTGTGTACAGTCTACATTTTGGTGTGGTACGTGTGACAGGGATACACTGAGCACATTGAACTGGGTAGAGGAGCTTAAGTCTACCAGGAGATAATCACTGAAATGATGACCAGGTGTTTTACTGGAGCTGCCGGGCAAAAAGCTCATAAAGAGAATTGTTTTCCTGCTGGCAAACAGCAGCACATCTTGCATGCACCCACTAGAATTACCTGCCAGAGGACTACACCTTGAAATATTTTCTCTCAGGGTTTCACACTCCTTTTCCTCTGTCCTTAAGATACATTTGAGGCATATCTTCTCAGATTTATTAGCGCTACAGCAAATAAATTTCCTGAGTTTGAAAAGTTAAGGCTGACATAAGTGATCTTTGAAAGACAGAATCCAGGCTTCTCTATCAGCATTAAACCTGCAGTGCTTCAAAATTTCATTGGAAACCCATCCTTCTTCCTAAAGAGATCCATTTCAGGATCAAAATCTCTTGGCAGCAGAAAATGAGATTAAGTACTGACAGATCAAGATATGATAATAGCAATAAATGTGATGGAATAAAAAGGAAAAATAAGGCTAATGATTCCATATAACCTGTGTTACACTATGGAGTTGCTTATTGTCACTGTGCTCTGCTCCTAAACTCTAGAGAAATAAGCAGTTCCTCCTCACCCTTTACACAATTCCCAATAAAGATCCACAGTTAAGTAAGGTCTGAGAGGCAGGGACACAAAACACAATGAACTGCAGCCCTTTCAAAGGCATTTGTGCAGAAATAGCAATTTTTTAAAGCTGAGTCAAGGGTGTAGTTTTGACAGGGTGAACAAAATACTCATGGAGTATGATGCTGTGGAAAAGGGAACTTGTAAAGAGCCTCTGAGGAAAGAAACCACCTCAGCTCAGAAAAGAGCGATACACTAAGCAGTAGCAACAAGACCCTGATTTTTCAGTTCTTCCAATTAACTCTACAGCTTGAAATTTTGGATTTGGTTTCTGTTCAGAAAGTGATTAACTGGCTTCACTGAAACTGCTTAAAAGACTAGCAGAGGTCAATGTAATCCAGACCTCCCTCAGGAGTAAATGCAGACAGTGAACAGTCAGCTGCCAAAGGCACTGGCATCAGTATTGTACAGGGACAGCCTTGAACACCAAGAGCACACAAATACAAAAATCCTCAATTTCCCCTCACTGAAAGCCACTACCACTGCCACTCAGGCACAGTGTTCACAGACAAACATCTTCTCAGACACTTAAAAATATCACCTTCATAGAGATGCTGCATTTTGGGGGGTGGGGGCAATCTAATATAGGCAAGATAATATTTTTTCAACAGCTGCCTAACGTGTACAACTTAAGGGTGGGAGTACACAGAAGAGCTAAAAGGGGATCAGGATGAACTACTTGAGACTGTTCATTTCAGTCCCAAAACAAGCCCTACTGGAGAAAGCTGACAAAACTCTATAAAGTTACATAAAATACAATATACACTGAGAACATAAGTCAAACTCTTTCATGTGTGACTGCAGAGTCTCATTTTTCCTTAATTTCCTGCCCCAACACCTACCTATCTGACAAAATATTAGTGTTTGATAAGAAGCTTTCTTAAAATACTTCAGTTGCATTTGAATACAAAAGTCTGCTGTGCCTAAATGGCAGCAGAGCTGTAAGCACAGGTTGTTCCCATTGTAATCAAGAGTGCAAACCATGACACCAATGGAAAAGCCAATTGCTGCCAATGCAGTCATGAAATTTACTCTCACCTTCACTGCCTCCACCACTGTGCCTTTCAGTTCTCCCAAAACATCTGTTGGAGCAGATCTTGCAGACAGATACAATGATAAAAGATGATAAATCCTTTTAAGACAGCCTATCTTCATGGGTTTAGTGTACATGAACTACTTTGGATCACGTTCACCCTGGAGCAGCACATGGTCATCATCATATCAAGCCTGAAACCATTACAGAAAAGAACCATTCCAAATTCCCATACTTCAAACTCCTTCAGGAAAGAGTATATGAAACGATCAGATTTGCCTCAGCTATTATTTCATGCTGTGCACACCCCATGCTTTTCTCAAACTGCCCCTCTAATTAAAGAAATTACACTATCATGACTGTGAAGAACTTTTCCCACTTCAGCCAGATGTAGCAAATGACTGGGCTAGCAGAAAGGCTTGAATTCCACAGGCTGACTTCTCCAGGAGCCAGATATGCTTCAAGGACAGCAGAGTCCTGGTGTTGGAGCCCTGCCTGCACACACCCTTTGTTGTGTTTGAGCCCGTGACTTTTGTGCCAGCTCTCCTCACGCTGAGTGCTTGCAAAGCCCTCCTCGATTTCACACATCACAGTAACACCACCAGGAACAACTTCAAGTGGCTCTGCTGTAGACCAAGAACACTCCTAATAAAAAAGAAGCTTGCCAGCAAACTGTGAGCACTTCAGTGGGCTGGTGAATAGGTGAGCTGAGCTGGGACTGACAATGAGCTGCCCAGTTCTGCTGGCTGCTCTTTTACCTCGGCGCTGCAGTGACAGGAATGTTCGGGAGGCTTCAACTCTTGGCAAACTCCTGCCTGCCTGCAAACAGGCCTAAAACTGCAGCATCGGCAATTCTCGCTCGTGCCTTCCTGCACAGAGTCATCTAAAAGCATTGTATCCAGATGTTCCAATCAGTGTTTTCAATTTACTCCTGTTCAGAAACCAAACGTGTCTCGGGGATGACTCCTACATCCCCTATATACTTTTATGTATGACCTACTCCACACAGATTTCTATTGCGTGAGGAATGCTTTGCCAAGGTTCCTCTGAACACCAGAAATTAAAAAAAAACAGTACTCCAGGCCAATTTTGAACAACTTCTATCATAAAACCCCCGTTTCCTAATTATTTTTTTATACACAGAGTGCTGAGAAAGCCACAAAAGCAGGTTTCCCAGGACAGCATGCTGATAATTGCTTGCATTTTTGTTTTAGCAAGTCATCTTTTTTTCTCCACTGAGAATTTTGGCTAATTCTGTCTCCTGTCCTGTCCCAAGGCTTTGGTGCAAAGAAAGCTTCCCAGGTGAACCACCTGCCTTTTCCAGCCCAGATGATGATTAAGCACAATCTATTTCACACAGATTTCTTCTCTAAGTAAAACCAGTATTTGTAGGTTTTAATTAAGAATATCAAGTTTCACATGAGGCATTACAGAACTCGTGATCACAAGCAATAGAGACAAAGTAGGAGACGAGAAACAAAACTAAGAGATGAATTTGACTTTTCCCAAACTTGACAGCATCCTGACTTGTTTGAGAATGAATCTGTTCTCTAATTAAGGCTTGGGGATACTCCAGGAAGATGGATTTTCCCAGAGTCTTTGCTGACTAACAGAGACTAACCTCATCCTTCAGCTTCGACAAGAGAGAAATTCTTGATGAGCTTTCCTGGCACACTCTGCCTTGTGCCAGACACATCTGACTAGGCAAGTGATGCTGGCTGCAGACTGATGGACTCTTTGGTAGGCACTGAGGCAGCAGGGGAAGATAAAAGGCTCTAGGATGTGCCACTGGCATTTAGAAACCAACTCCCAGTCCAGAAAAACAAAGGGGATGGAACTGCATCCAGCCCAGCTGGGGAGCTGAGAGAAAACAAATTCGTTGTGTAAGAAATAACAATTTTCAGAAGCAGATCTGGTATCCTAGGATCAAAGGGGCTGGTAAATTAAGGCCACTCTACAGCAGTGCAATAAATTAAGTGTCATAATCCAATGATATTTATGAAGTTTTCCTGTGGCAGAAGATCTCTCTACATCCCAGAAACCAAGTCCCAATAATTAGGAATTAATATTAATAATTCTTTTTCAGAGCTACTGTTACGCTGCTGCAGGATTTTGGCACATATGTCAATAATCCTATTTCATCTGCATGGCCACAGACCTCTTACTGGGAGAAAGACCAGTCATGTTTTTGGGTGCTTTAAGTAACACCCACAGTCTTCTCTGATGACAATTCTGAGCTTTCCACACCTGAGATAAAGACAAAGGCAGGTTTATTTATGTGGGAAGTCCCACTGATTTTTACCTAGACATTGAATGCCTCTGCTTCTTTAGGCTGAGAAGCCAGAGACAACACACAATGGCTATCCTTCTTTTAGGAACAGGAACATTCTTTAGGAACATTCCTCCTCAAACTGGAGTCAGAAGTGAGCTAGCTTTCTCAAGTTTCAGAAATAATTCCTACCTCAACACTGCTCGGCCCTAAAGGGCTGAATCCATATGCCCTGATAAACTTCTGAGATTCCCAAGAATTTCATGCAGTCAAACAAAACACTACCAGGGATGCAGTTGCTACAAATACTCTATACTTCTTGGCTTTTCATCTCGAACTGGGATTTTTTTCTCTTTCCAACTGTAACAGTTCAACACCAGGTACAACCTCATGTGGATCTAATTATCACAAACAGGCAAAGCAATCAAGCTCATTATGGCAAACAAGGAAGCAGCTGCCAGGTCCCCTTTTCCCCCCACCTTTCCTAAACAGGTTTTCTTCTCCCAAGGCATTGCCTGGAAACATTACCAACTTTTGAGTACTTTGTGTATTATTAGGGATATGAACACTGACTAAAGAGAAGAGAATAAAGCTATAAAACATTTAGCCAGCTCATGAGCTTTAGATGACTCAACTTCATTGGCATTGTTCCTGAGGTTTTTTTCACTTGAAGGATGAATGTCAGTTACTTCATATAAATTGAAGAGAAATAAAAGATGTTGGATTAAAAGGTTATTCCAACAGCCTTTGAACCGAAGCGGGGGGGGGCAGGGTGTGGAAAGAAGTCCTATTTTCTTTGATGTGCTTGAATCAGAGTTTCTATCAGGACACACTGATATTGGCGAACTTGCGTATTGTGTTTTTATTCCATCAACTCCACACACACACTCCCAACATCCTTGTTCAGTATTTTGTATGTGTAAATCCAGAGATATTGCACAAATGCTGAAGTACCAGCAGAGCCTGGTTTCAGAGACCAGAGCAGTAAAGATGTGCTAAGTCAAAGCAATATCTTAAACCAGCAGCAAAGTTTGCTCAGTCTCACCATCCTATCACACGCTTTTATGAGATTTGGTAGTAAAACACCAGAGAGAAAAATCAAATACCTTCTACTCCTGACAGGGATGATCTTGTGGCTGTGCCCTGTACAAGATTTAAAGCCACTACATTTTGGGAAGTAAGCACAATATACCTGGCGTTACCTTGGGAAATTCCAGTTTAACTATAAGGCTCCAAACTGCCACACACTTGAAGGATTTGAGGAAGGAGATGCTATCTTTTCCTCCAACAGATTTCAGAAGCAGCTTTTATTTGATGAGCAGATGTCTATTTTCTCTCACTTTCAACCCAGCAATTTTGATTCCTGTTACACAGCTACCACCTTTAATTAATTTCTTGTACCTGACAGAGCTCTTCTGAGGTCACTGATATATTGACTGTGGTTCTGCCAGCTCTTCCAGCAGCAAACCAGGAACTGGCTGTTCCTTTTTCCTGTCATGGGAAGCTAAAAGAAGGGAAACTTGAAATGGGCTGCAGTTGGTATTTATTGTCAGAGTCGAGCTGAGAAGAGACAAGACCCCTTTCTCACTAATTCACTACATGCAGAGTGTGTAAAACCATGCAGACACAAGAAGAAATAATTATAAACTGATCCTTCATAAGTTCAGGCTGGAAATGAGGAAGACTGAAATTATTCAAGACGTGAAATTTTGTGTTTAACTTTCACAAAGTTTCATCAGAATTCAAAGGACAAAGCAGCCAGCCAGTTCAGGTACAGCTGCAAATATAATAATCTTCTAATAAAAGTATTCTGAGGGTCTTCCACAGAGTTTAGCATTTTTCTTAAATCCCTCAGCTACTAAAGGGAATAGTGTCAAGAGTGTTTTATAAAGTTGATCATTACATGGCTCGATATATCTAAATAGAAAATAATTTCCATGAAGGAATTGTATTTTGGCGAACCAATAAGATTTAAGTACTACATTTCTCAATTAACGCTCCCTCTCCATTTAAGAAGCGCTCCAATTCTTCAGCACGGCAACAAGGGAAGGTAACGACGCCTCGCCGCTCTCCGTGTTGCCTGAGTGCCGCCTTGTGGCCACTCCCTGCAAGTGCACCCGGATCAGCTCCACGGCCTTAGACGAAAAAGCGGCGGAAAAAAAAAAAAAAGGGAGAACACCCAACCGTGCTCATTTCTTATCTTCCTGAGAATAAAATGGCACTGTGAATTTTGACAGGGAAGGTGGAAGTCCCTCCGAGATCTTGTATCAACTTATTCACCCGTGACCGCACCTGTTCAGCTTTCACCCCACTGACGAGAAAGCTAATGTTCACCTTGATCTCCTTATGACATGAAAATTAGCTTATGTACTTTGTCAGAACGAGCTGCTGCACATATTGACACAAAGTCTTTGCTACATCTCTTCAGCAAACCAAAGAGCCTGCACACAGCATCTGAGAACTAAAGCTCTCCTTCAGTTTAGCAGGACTGACTGAGGACTTGCCCACGATGGCCCCACCTTTGCCTTTTCTGTGACATCTACACACAAATCATACAGGTGTTTTCATCTCCTACGAGACTGACTGCCCAAGAACAGAAATTACATAATTTGTACCCTGCACCGCAAATAAAAGCATTTAAATAACTAGATTTCAATAAATTTCCTTTGAAATCAATATTAAATGAGGGAAAACATGGATTGTCTTCTCTCTCCCATTTCTCAATCGCTACACCTGCTCAACTGTAACATGATATGTGCTAGTAAAAGGACAAGGTACTTGGCAGCTGCTGGTCTGCTAGAATGATTTTATCACAAAATAAGTGATAGCAGCTGCCCATATTTGCTTCTTAGCCTCCTCTTCTTTACCTTTAACATTATTTTAGATTATCAAAGATATTTACCATATGCAAAATATCCTCAGTTCTGCTTTCTAGAGCTGAACTCAAATCTTCTGCAGGAAATTAAATAACCATGAAAAGCATGTAAGAAGTGCAATCAAAGAAGACTCAAACTAGTAGATTTCTTTAATGTTAATGTACTCCTACAAAAGTATTAGGTACTTATTCTAACAAAAATAATTTGCAGGCTTTAATCATCTGTTTCAGTAGGGTTTGGCTCAATAACTGTAGAACACTGACATCTTCAGGTGGAAGAGCTATTGAAATACATAAATAATAGGACAGGCTGAATATAAACCATTCAAATATGAAATAATTCTTGAAGCAGGTTTTCCTTCCAAGATTCACTAATTTGGCTCTTTTCTCTTTGAAAGAATTACACATGGCTCCAGAGACATTTCCAAAATGTTGGCATAGACATGAGAATACCTGCAGCCTTTCCAATATGTGATTTGAATAATGCTTGCAAGGTATCAAAAGATATGAGGGTTCCTCACAAAATATCCAACTAAGCATCAATAAAATCTACAGTTCTTTATTGAGACATTTTCCCAAGGGTTTACTTGTTATGGGAAAGCCAACAACTTCTAATTCAATTTATGGTCTTGGTACAAGGGAGCAAAACACAGCTTTCTTTTAGTTTCTCTGTTTATTTTGTTAGCAGCCCTTTTTCATCACATGCCCTCTGAATATTTGGATTCATTTGACTCAAGGCAAGTAAACAGGCTAATTCTGAATTTACAATCATGACAAAAAGCACTGAAATTTTCTGGTTCTGTTGGTAACTTCACTATACCCAAGGAACAGTTAATCTACTTTTGGCACTTCTCAGCACACAGATACTCAACTGACATTTCAAGCAAGTGTTGTTAAAGATTTTTCCTAATAAGGGCTTTGGGTGCATTTAATTCTGGATTTGAAGGCCATAAAATTATAGGATAGTAAGTGATGGTTCTCAGATGTCTCAGTAACCAGTGATTCAAGCAATGTTAACCTATTTGAGAAATTAACTTACCGTGTCAAAGCCTTTTATAAAGTCCTTATAATTTAAAGCATTTTACTATTTAATCTGTTTATCTCCAAGTCAAAGTATTAGCACAAACAATTGTTATTAAACTCATCAAGCGAGTGTTCATTTCTTTGAATAAAACCACCCCAACCCAAATACAGGAACATAAGGACACGTATTGCAGCTGCCTGGTTAAACAGAACAGAGTCAGTGAGGAACTCTGTTAAATATTCTCCCTATCTGGAATCAGTTGATCTGAACACATATTTTTACTTATCATGAATGAGAGAAAAGGAATAAAACGGCAGAATAATTAAAAATAGAAAGCAATAAATGCACATACATGTAGCAAGTGCCCCTACTGTAAAATGAAGGAGTTGAAATAGGCATGTTAAAGACTGAGAAGGAACTTCAATATAAGCATTCATGATCTTCTCTGCAATGCAGCTGTTCCTACTCCTGGGCATTCCACACAAACGATTCCTTCCTAAACCCCAAGGCTGCAAGAAGGACTGGCATGTCATTAAATGACACCTGCACTGAGATGAGAATGGCCAATATGAGTCACAACTTGACCAAAATCAGGCATTTACTGACAAGACAGTACATTGTAATCATATATGAAGATGGATTTCAAACACCAGTGCAGGTCATCCAGCATCTGAACTCTTGGATAATCACTATATCAAGGAAAATTACCTATCTGCTCAGACACTTCCGTGATTAGAAAATAAATGGAAATTTTGTGTGAACACATGAACTGTAAAACTCAGGTGTACACAAGAAGATTCAACTCTTATGCAAATACAAGGCCTTTGAGCACCTATGGACTTCTTACAGGTACGCTGCTGTGCATGCTGGCCCAGCGCTGTGCTCCAGGAACACAGGACAGGAAGGAATGACCGTTTACTGCTTTTGCTCCCTAGAGGTCCTCCACGAGCTGCAAATGCCTTAACTCCAGGTTCTGCAGGTTCCCTGGGGCTGCAGCTTGAATTCTCTAAATACCTAAGACACCACCTCTCTCTGCATTCACCCAAACAGCTGCTCACACTTCATTTAAATCTGCGCCCAGCTCCAAGAATACAGTGGCAGTTACTGTCACAGGCACGTCCCAAACTAGCAGTTGTCACTAATACAGAAGAGTTAATTAAGCTTCAACAGTGAAAGGTGCTTTCTGACCCTGCCAGGCATCTTCATTTTTGGCAATGACAGCACAAAGCAACCTCTGCTTGCATCAGCCTGAAAGCACAATTCAGAGCCAGGGTGCCCGTGGAAACCACTGAATACAGATTGTGATGCTACCTTACATCTATTGAGGGAGGAAAAGAACACATAAAAATGGAAGTTTTTCTGAATTAATTTCAGCAGGACTACTCAAGAGTACATGCAGCAAAGACAAGGGGCAATGTGTGTAGTAGGGGAATTCCTTCTCCCAGCGAAGACTGTAAAGCAGAATATGGGAAATGCCTCAGAGATATCATCAGATAGCTGCACTTATTTGGCTATCAGCAGATGACAAATCCCTTTTCTGCCCCTAAAGCACAAGAACTAGAACAGTACCATGGGCATGCATCAGCAGTCTTCATTTCAACTTCCTTGGCTTTATTGTAGACCTCTTCCCCAAACTAACTAAGTAGAAATAAGTAGAACTGAATAATCATTAAAAATGCAGCTCCATTAACTTATGTCTACTGATTTAAAAAGGTCATATATCCAACCAGATGAGGAGAAAAAAATTAAACATGGGAAAGCAAGCCTTTGTGCATATGGACATTCCCAAACAGTACTAATTTAAAGTAGCATTTTCCTCTCAAGTTCTCTGGAGCTCTAATTCAAGTTCTACTCAAAGTGCTCTTCCTTCCTCACTGACAGACATGCCCCTCTCACAGCTGCATGGCAGGAGTCCCACTGCACACCTTTGGCACTTCTGAGCTGCCATCAGACCTCCTGTTCAGCAGCACCACACTATCTACCCGGGAGTAACGACACGGAATCGCTTCCCTGGCATCTACCAGAGAAACAGGAATCTTGGAGGAGCAATGAGCTCCTCCTTGGTCAGCTGGCAGCCTTTGCATGAGGCCCTGCTCGCTGGGTGGTGGGACAGACCTTGTGGGGCCTGTGTCTGCCAATGCTGCTGGTAATTGCAGGCTTGGCAGCAGGGTGACCCAGCTGGATGATGCTGAGGATTATCCTTATCCTCCATCTCACCTTCCCCACCTCCAGTGCCATTAGCTGGGAGGTACCTGAGGGCAGGGACCAGGTCTCCCATGCACGAGAGCCTGCACACCAGGGTCCAGGGGCAATTCGTGGGCGTCACTGCAACACAAATGATAACCTTAGCTTCTGATTACTCTAAAGGACACAGCCCCTGCTTAAGAGACATTAATAAAATGTTGTTCACTGGATGTTAGTATAAACAGCTTCATTTTATTTTTTTAAGCAGATAACTATCAGATTCTCACAGCTTTTTACTTTCAAGGGATACATAAACTATTTAATGGAGGACTGAAAGTGATAAAATGTTATTCAAGTAATAGAAATTATTTCCAAGCCTTGTTTCCTTTTCTAGTCAATTACTAACATATCCTCCACCGTTACACTAGAAGATTGTAGTCAGAAGAACAATTGTGACAAGACAGTTCAGTATAGTCTAAAATGACAAATATCTTAATGAAAATGTCCACAAGGACTCAATTCTGCATTGTATCCTCACTACAACATTTCTTCAAGAGCCTTAGTCCAGTTCTCCTGTGTTAACAGTACTTCCCTCCCTATTTGTGGATCCCCCTAAAGAATACCACCACAGTACAAAAAACAGTTCTGGAAACAAAAGCCAGGATTGCTTTTACATCAGTCATTCAAGACTTCTTTCCCTTTTCTTTGCCATCTGGTTAACTTCCAGATCGATCAGGAAAATTAGCTGACCTGGGTTTCTCTGAAGCTGTTGTATTGACAAGAGCACCAATGTATATTCAAATGAAATTATAAATATACAATTTATACACCAAGTGTTGACTGAGGCATGAAAAAGCACAATTATTCAGATGATAGCATTGATAGGTTGAAAGATTAGACCGCATAAATGCTGCAATGTGAGAGCCATGTTTTATGTTCTGTCTCCAACAAATTTTTCTAACTGGCTAGCACACAATGCTCTGAGTTGCAGTATTCTGTAGCAACAGATAATTGGGAGTTACTTACCCTGAAAAAATACTGGGAAACTTCTTTTAACTGTCCAGCATATTCAGTTGCTACCTAAAAGCAACTCTGACAAAGAATTCTGATCCATTTCTCACATGTGCTCTCCTGAGAGCTTCACCTGCACTGAGAGTTAACCTCAAGGACACACCTCTCTTACCTAATCAGCACACAAAGGAGCCAGAACCTCATTCTATATTCCTTTGAGGTTAATTATCCTGACTACTTCTAAGAACAAAACTTTAGTTTACTAGAAGTCTTTTGTTATCCTCCAGTATTTTGACTTGCTAAATTATTTCTGAATTACAGAATACCTAAAACATTCCAAGAAACAGATGGTAAGACAGAACCAGTTCTCCTCACAAAGAACCATTTTTTTCCACAGCACGGGGGCGTGGAATATTTGTGATGTTGACATTTGTGACTTGGTAAATACCAGAATGTATACTTTGTACCACACAAGCCTACTCAGCAAGAACTCATACATACCTGACTGTTCACAGGGAGCTATAAAAGGAGCCATTCCATGTCAGAACGGAACACTGAAATCAGGGCAGGGCAGCTGAATCCAGATCTTCATGAGCAACGTGAGTAATGGGATTGTACAAGAGCACTACAAAAAATAACAGCGACATAGGACAATTAGAAATGATTTTCTACTAACTACAGATGAGGACTTAGATTTTACATAAGGATGTTAATGCCACTGGAGAAAACATAGTGCTCTGAAACATTGGCTTACGCATGTCAAGCATTAATACAGTCCTGATAAACTGACCAATCAAAACTTGTATTATTCAAAAAGCCTGCACAAAAGTTATGGTAAGGAAAAGCCTAGTATTTGCAAGACTTAATAGTCCTTTCAGTCCAGAACTTATCCCATGTCTAGAATGGTATAATTATACCCATTGTCCCAGATAATCTGGGAAATTGAACATTTATGTATTAAAGGAACACAAAAATTTCTATATTTGTTCCTTCACTGTGAAATCAGTAAGGCTGCTCAATCAACACAATTCTTGTCAGACTTGCAAAAGCCATGTCTCGGGGATGCCTGTGCATTTGAGACAACACTCACAAGCTCTTGTATGCAAGGCAGAGTTGTACTTCAACCAAATCCACAGACGTCTCAGGTTTCTGTTCAAGCCTATTCTTCAACCCTGTGTAAACTGGCATATATTCAACAGCGTTGCTACACATTAATATAATAGTCATACATTCTTCTTTCTGGAAATACAGGAAAATATATTCAAAATAAACACTTAAATATATGAAAAGGAAAACACTAGATAAAAGCAGCTTCTGCATGTTTTCATGATTTTTCATTAGCAGTTTAGGATCTAACCTGCCTTTCCCAGAGGTGGGTTCAGGAATGACTCCTCCCTGACATATGGCTGCAGGCCAGAACCTTTCCTCCTACATAATAATGCTTTTAGGATGGTTTATTAGCAATTTTGTAACACTCAGGTGGATCTTGTTGCTGCATTGGGTCCTTCTACCCTTCTCCCACGCATACGTCAATCAATCTTTATTCAGGGGTGGACACTGAGCTGTCCCCACTCCCTCAGGCTGCTTCATGACACATGGTCTTCTGCTCTGACATCTGCAAACACCCAAGATCTGATAGCTCACCCATGACCTGTTGGTCTGCATCACCTGAGCACACCCATGGTGCACGTACACATTTCTGGCACTTCCAGCAGCTTTCTACCAAAAGGAAAAAACATCCAGGTTGAACGTGCATTGGGAGGTCTCTTAGTCAATAACATACAGAACATTAAACACATAGTAATTTGTTTTGGTGACTTCACAACATTTTTGAGGCATGTCATTCCTATTGTATGACACCATTTAGATAAGGGAATTTGGGAGGGCTTGCAGATCCCGGATGCTGGATGCACACCCCGAGAGCATCCTGACTTGGTGTTGTAATCTGACCTCATGATTTATTCTGTGCTGGGCAAAACAAACATATGAACAGCTCTCCAGACACGCAAGATAATGAAAGAAACAACTCTTGGAGGCAAGTGTGTGATCTGGATGAGCTGGGAACTGGAACGTAGGGGCTTGCCACAGAGCATCCCTGTGCACAAGGGCTGCTACACCCTAACCTCTTTCAAGAGCCACTCATAACACTGCAGGTTGCAGCCTGTAAAAAAAAGAAATTAAAAGATTGACAGCATCAATGTTATTACACGATGATTTTAATTCTTATGTGTATGTTGATCATGGATTATAGCAGGGTTTGATTCAGCCACTCCCTTCCTAAATCTAAAGGTATTGCTTGGCATTTCCAGGTGTGTTTGCAGTAAAACTGACTTCCCAACCAGGAGAGACAGCATGCCAAATTACAAACTGGTGTTTTACTGCAACCCACTGTTTGCTCTTGTGTCAGCATCCTTGTACTTATTTTCTTAATATGCACTTTAATATGAGGCTTGCTACGCAAGTTGCATGGGGTTTTTTCACGAAGCAGCAGAACCAGCAGGTGATCTTACTGACTGGTGAGCTAAGTGATACAAGATGCTAAAGGTCAGAACAAACACTTGGTTTTCATATTGTATTTGTTCCTGTTGTAAGTAGTTTAAGAGCAGCTGTCTCAGAACCCAGAACAAATCACTGCTAGTTAAGCCTTGGCCCTTATTTGAAAACGCAGGAGAGTATCAGAGATATGAATAATAGAACAGAAACCACAATTTACCATGACACTACTGAGTCCTTGGTGTCACTACTCAGGGTCCCTAAACAGATAATGAACATCAAGTATTTCTTCTTCTTTCTGCCCCGTCTCATGTGATTTTTTTAAGGCACAGGCAACCTCAGTCGAGGGACATAAGCTTGGTAAGCAGGCTCATGAAAGAAAACAGAGGACAGACACCATCAGCTCCATGTCACCCAGCCAGGGTGACAGCAAAGGTTATTGCCAGCAATGCAGGAACTGTGCAGCTACAGAAACAAACTGCTCTACTTCACCATGGTGGGGTATGCAGAGGTAGGTGTCCTTTCTACTTGTTGCAGGACTGGATACGCACAGACTGCCAAGATTAAGATTTTCCCAGGAAAACAGACAGGAATATCTATCTCTTCCCCTTTGCCTCTCAACCCCCATTTACCCATGTCAGCTCCCTTGCTGTGCTTATCATTTGATTTCTTAATTCTGTAATCTTTGAGAAGCAAATGGAATCTAATAAAAATCTTCATTAAATCAGTGGTTCAGAATATTCCATCCTGCTGACAGAAGAACAACTTATCACATTATGCAGACAACAAAGCAACACAGAAGGACTAAGAAAATCAAAACAAATTCTCAGATGACCATGTGGCCTACACACATTTTTTTGAGTTCATTTGCTCCACTCTGGACACTGGCAGACAGTTGTTTTCCAGGACACCCACTCTTTTTTTTTTTTTGTATGGTGGAACTAAACAATTAGCTCAACCTCCACCATATTTAACGTTTGTTTTAGTAAGCAGAAGAAACCTTTCCAAATGGTTACTAACAACTAGCATTAAGCTGCCCTACTACAACTACCATCAACTCTTTTTTCCCCCCTTTATTTCCAGGTTAAAAGAAATGCCTTCAGCCTACCTGCCTGCAATAAGCAGCTGTTTCTGCCAACTAAAGCTACTAAAGGGCATTTTGAACAGCACCCGAGAACACTGTTCAACACTTGTGATTTATGGATCAATAAGTCTGTCAAGATACCAAAGAGCATATATGTTCATGGTCTTAAAGGAAACTATCAAGTGTTGAAGAGAAAAATCACTCTGTTCATAAAAGCAAAACTGCCCGATTATGCAAGTTATCTGCAAAACAGATATTGTGTATTCTTTGGAGGGTAAGGCAGCAGGGGAGGTCCGTGTACATTCCTCTAAAAGCCCACTCCCACTGGCTGGGAGGGAATGTGTGTTGCTAGGACATTCTTCAGGCTTCTGAGAGTCAGCATCATCTGCAGCATAGTGCAATAAACTGCAGAAGAATGACAAGCATCTCAGTAGAAGCCTCCCTGTGCGTGTGTGTATGTGCATGCTTGAGTTTGAAAATGCCAATGTGGTCAGCCCAATGTTATTGGAGATCCTGGCCAGAGCGCCCAAAATATTAATTTCTTTTTCATAGGGATAGAGTCATACGTGGAATGGAAGCAGGAAGAGCAAAGAAAATGATTTCTGTACATCCACAGTGGGCTGGTTACAATCTTAAATAGGCCATGGGAGCCTAAATCCAAAGACTGGGGTTTTCTGCAGAAATATAAACCCACTTTGCAGCAAAAATAATTACAGCATCTTTCCCCAAAGGTATTTAATTTGATAATCACGTTATTGAGGGCACTAACCAACTTCCAGAACTTGACCCACACGTGACTGTTTCGATTCTGTGGCAACCCTGCAAGCTCTGCAGAACCAAACGTGCCGTGGGACCTCAGAGCTGTTTATACCATGAACCCAGCACGGGCAATTCCTGTCATTTCACATGAAGTGCAAGCATTGCTTTGTGCTCTAGGAAATGCTTTCTGCAGCAAGAGGACAAGGGTGCAATGCAAATGCCACAGAGTTCTGTCCTTTACACAACATGCCTTCTCCAGGGCTGGTGGAAATAGATAACACACAAACAGAAAATCAGTGTTTGCTCCCAAGCACTTCATTTACATCCCAGCAGGATTTGCATGCTCCAGAGTGCTTAGGCTACCCCTTGAACACCCGGTAACAAAACTAAACATGCCACCCCCGATCTGAGGGGGCAGAGTCTCCTTGGCACTACAGCTGCTCAGTGACCCGCACAGAGGAACACCCCTAAAGCAAGAGTGATTCCAGCAGGCTTTTGTCACAAGCCCAGGCACTTTCAGAGCAGCAGCCCCGACTGCTGCTGCAAATGACAGTATCTGATCCACAGAGGGCATCAAGTGTATCACCGCCTTTGCATTCGACTCCCCTGCTCGAACTGGTCTTGGCAAAGCATCACGGGGAGTGTGAATCACCGGCTTGTCGCAATTGCTGATCACAGTTAATGAGCTGGGAAGAAAAGAACTTGCAACAAATCTCTTTGCTGAACGCAGCACCTTGTTCATGAGCCGAGACAGCTCTGAAGGCTCAGACTGACAATACAATTACAGGAAACTGAAAGTTGCTCTATATTTTTGCTTGGCCTAAGCACATTAATACAATTTAGCTGCAGTCTTGCCAACTGATCTTTAAGTGTTTATCCCTTTCCAATGTTTTGTCACCTCCATGCTGGTTTTGACGCACAAACTTATGACATACAAACTTATGCAGTTTCATAATCATCAATTCTGGCACTGTACTTTACATTTCGCAAAAATCTCTGCAGACGAGAGGTGCTGCAAGAAGAAGCAAGAAAGATTTCAAGCTGAGCAATGAGCAAGCTCATCATGAGCTACACTCTCCCTATGAATGGCTTATGGCTGGAGCACAGTGTATTCATACAACCTATGAGTGCTATTTCTCTTAAATTCAAGTAGCTAACAAATTTGGTTGTCTTTTTTTTTAAATCAGTGCTTCTTACAGCTTAACTAGTGTCCTACAATAATTAAAAATTAGGCAAATGACACACAAGGCTTAAGGAGCATACACGGAACTCATTTTTATATAACATACTCCTGCATTGTAGGGGCTTTTCATCAACTTTTCAGTGTACACAGTAGCTAAGAAATCACCCCAAATCCTTATTGCAAAGCTGATGAGTTATCAATGACAAACACCATAGCTCCTATCTCCCAGCTGGCATGACTGTACCATAGAGTACCGAGAACATGGATCACAACACAGGAACAGGAAGGCCTATCTTAAAGCCTTATCCCCATTCCAGGTTGGGAATCCACACAGACCTCTGTGCTGGGACATGATTGCACACCCCACACGATAGGCACGTGTCTGTGTGGAGGTGCATGACGCAGAACCCACTCCTTTGCAAATTCTCTCATCATGACACGAATGAGGGCAGCAACTGCAACCCTTCAACAGGATTTGATTACAATCAAGTCTAAACACTCATGTGCTGCAGCAACAGCAACCACAAGGTTTGACTTCTCCTAGCCAGGGTATTCAGACATTACTGGAATATCTGGCAGACACAGCAGCAACTGCAGTGTGGTAAGGGTGATACCCTGTGATAAGTGACGTGTCATAGCTCAATAAGCTCATGGCTCAATCAGGAGCTGTGTTCACCTAATATCGAATGAGTCTGTGGCTTATAAAAACACCCAGCTACCACATCCCTAGCTGGGACACACACACCCCCAAAATCAGGCACATCACCTTAGATGCTGCAGTACAAACAGCAGCAAAAGAAGAAATCTCATCTGCCCATCTGCAAACGCCAAGCATTGGTTCATTTTCCCCATTCACACATAACCCCTCCAATGTGTATTACAGTACATTAAACATTCCCAGTCTTGGAGAGCATTCTCTCTTTCGATCAGCTGCTGCTCAGCCCATTAGAAGCAGCACACTCGAGTTGTTCTGCATTGCTCAGGGTAGGCCAGCTGCCCAGGCCCCGCATTCTCCACACCCTGCTCTCAAGGGGTGGACCGTGGCACTGCTCCACTGCTCTGACTTCCATCAGTAGCTCGGCAGCAGCTCTTGCGTTTCCGAGATCTCTCTTGCCGATACACAAGGAGCGGTCACAGATTTGCATAATGAATTCCAGCAAGTTTAACGGGATACAATAGAGTAACAGAATACCATAGAGGGTGGTAACACACGGACACAAAAGAGCAACATATCACTCAGAGGAACGATTCCAATTCTTTGGGTAGCTAAAAAAAATTTTAAAATTTGTGTATATATGTTCCCAGGTGATGACTGCATAAAGCTAACACTGTCAGTGACGGTATAAAGTTGTGCCCTGCACTACCTTCATCTACTACTCCACTATTGTGACTTACTGTCAGATTTCTTTCTAGTGTCCTTGGGGAACCTCTTGCAGCATTGCTTACATTTGCCCAAGTCATTACACCATTTTTTGGTTTGTTTTTAATAAAACTGTCTTTAATTCAAAGGCAATCAAAGTAACTCAAGAGGTTTGATTTCCTACACTGTAATTTCCCACCAGACAACCATAGCTGGAAACTCAGTTTAAATGCACACCTAAGTTGTGGATGTGGCCAATGCTCCTTAATTCTTAGCATCTGAGTCTACTGGACATTCTTACTCTAATTTTCAATTCTTCCTGTCCCCACTTGTCATTCATATGTCAAAAGCAAAGGTGCAGTATAACCTCCCAAATACTATAAAATCTGCTACAAGAACATCAAATTACTTTCATAGTTCAACCATATCTTATACATTGGTGTTTGTGTCAATCTCAGAAGACAAAAAATCCCTCCATGTAGTATTTCAGTGGTAAACTTCAGCCACAGTTAAAAATGCAGCACTTTATTAATCCTTGGAATTCCTAGCATTTCGAGTGGATTATTCCTACTAGTTCTGTCTGGTGAAACCACGGTGGGATACAATTACTGTGCTTAGATGGCAAATGTTTGGAAGATCCTCATAATTAAGGCAGATGATTCTCTGCTCAGTGTACCAACTTTAGAAGAGAAAGTCCCCAGGTAGTTAATACAGACAAATCTTAAACCTTGTATATTCAGGAACTTGACTTGTTATTGGATTAGTTGGGATTTGGAACATCACGCCACACAGGCCTGTAGGGAACAGCACCGGAGCTGCAGGCAGGACAGCTGCAACAAGAACAATCACTAAGTGTCACCCATTGTATGCTGTGACACACCCTATAGAGAAACTTTTCCTTAGTTAAGCCTTGTGCAATAAAGCCCTTTCTCAGAAGCAATGAGAAATCCCTGTGACAGGCTCACTCCATAATTGCCTTCTTGTTTTTCCATTTGGAAGAGAAAGCTTTTGGCACTAGTTTCCTGATGATAATTGTGCCAATTTATCAGCAAGAAAAGGAAAAGGAACAACACTGATAATAACAGGGCCTGTTAATAATATCACAGACCCTTCAAGTCCTACTTTTTTTTCATCAACTCTCTCATTTTCTTGGAATCATTTTCCTCAGTATACTAATGAGAGAGCAGAAGCGGTGCAAACCTGAGAGCAAACGTGTCTTACTGCCACAAACCTGTTAAAGGAAATTTTTGCAAAGCCAAAGATGAGCAATAGAGCAGCGAAGTTCATTTTGCTCCCTTGTATGCATAAGGCACAGCAGAGTCTTCATTTACAAGCAGAAACTGATTCCAGGGGATCTCTGTTCCAGAAACAATCAGTGCCACAATCACCTCTGCCTATCAGAGGATCCAATTGCAGGAAAGGGTTTCTTAGTGACTGCAGTCCGAGGTGTGGTGAACACAGCAGCCAGCCTCAGCAGAATTTAAATTCCAAACTTTCCAAGTCCCTACTTGGGCACTTTCATGTCTACAGGGCAAAAATCTGCCAGGTTTGACAGATATTGATGTATTTTTTTCATTAAACTATTCCACTATCAAATGTCAAATTTATGCTTTCCAGAATAAAGGTAGTAAAGCTTTACTGATTCTCAACATTTTATACTTGCACTTTGGCAAAGCAGGGTATTTTTCTTGATCTCATTTTTCAAGTGGCCTACATATCATAGCCAAAATCATATCTCCTGAAAAGCATGGAAAAATATCTCAATTCAGGCTCAAGAGAGAAAATACTTTAACATGCTCTAAGACAGGATTTTAGGATCCAAAGCCATTATAACAACAGATGGCACTATCACATTCTTCTGAAATTAATATGATCTACATATATTTGTGATAACATTTTTCAGGATAAAAATATTTAGATTTTTCATGCACTTATAGCATTTTTCTTGCTACACAAAACACTTGCACCAGCTTTGACAAAGGATTACAGAGTTAAACATAGCTTAAGAAAATTTTATGAAACAATTAATTCTTTTGAAAACAAACTTGTGCTGAACAGTATAAAAACCAGCAGCAGAGAGAAAACACACCAGACCATTTCTCAACAGAAAAGCACAGGGAAGGCAAAAAGATAGTCAGAACATTTAATGTTTGACTGACATTGAACTGAAAAGGAGCTTAAGTTGCAGCATCCACCTAAGTGATCAAGCAGCCTTCCTGGCACAAGCCCAAACCAAAGGAAGAACCACCTGACATGGAGCTTTGCCTCTCCTCATTAAAGACTCACATTTCCTGTTCTACTGAAAGCAGCACCCAGAAGTGCATTCCTCAGTGCTGATGTTAGAGATAGGAGCTGGCATCCCTTTAGTGAACATCCCTAAAAATATAAATCTAACTGACACATTAAAGTACAAGAAAAGAATTGCAAGTTACAGAAGTTATTTTGGGAAATAAATTGCCAAGAACACTGCCCAGTGAGAGGACAGAATTGCAGGGTATGGAGGAGACACAATGTTTGTCACAGGTTTGCAGTGGGTATAACAACACATGTGGTTATAGACATGCCGTGCTTGATTTCAGACCAAATCCACAAAATTCATCAAGAATTCTAAAATGCCCTTCAACGCACCTTTTTCATTGCTAATTAAGAACAAAATAAATGCACACTGCTCATTCCCTAAAAAGCCACCACCTTGATTCTCCCCCACTTTACCTGATGTAATTTCACAGACCATTTCTTGCATTCCTCCTGCTTGTGCACTTTTAACAATACCTGATGTATCTTGTCATCAGGTTCTTTTTCTCTAAAAGCGTGATTGTGTTAGCTTGAATTTGAAAATAATAAATCCATCACAATACAAGCACTTTTACAGCTTAATTCTGAACGACTTTTAAATGCACCTATATTCCTACAGAACCATAGCTGTACTGTTGCACCTCTGCTGTCCAGAGGCAAGCTGTAGTTCATGAACTAGCTGGCAAGTCTGAAAGCAGCCCACATCCACAGCACAAGCACTCTTGGAATTCAATGATGAGACATCATTCCACAAAGTAAGAAATGCTCATTACAAAAAGTCCCAGATCACCATGAATTGTAAAGCCAGGTGTCTGTGAAAGTGCCTCTAACTCCTCTACAAATTAACTCAGTATTTCTTTATAAGCAAATCCATCAGCCTTCTTATATTTATGCTCCCCTGCTGCCTTGGGATCATCCCGACTAGGTACCATCTGCCCTGAGGTGGGAGGCAACAGGCATTCTGCCTGCCTACCAAAGCTATTCCTCTTCTTGTGTCCTTCCCATTTTTTAATGAAAACTACTTCCTAAGCTGGCTGCTCTCACTGGGGCCCTGCCAGTTCTGTCCCAGGCATAGAGGACTCTCCATATGCAGGTGTTTCCAAGGTAGGGCTCAACAGACCAAAGGGAGGTGTCCCTAAACTACTTCCAATAGCAAGTGTGAGAACTGTTCTGTCAGCCATAGCAGAGGTCAGTCACCATGTTAAGAGCATCCTCACCATCACTGTTGTCACTTACCCTTCCCTCCTCATTGCAAAACTCAGAACAGGTTCTAGAGGCTCATAGCCTCAAATCTATTTTCTTGCTCTGTAAAATCAAATCAAATTAGTCAGTGATCTTTAAACTCTACAGCCCCTTTCATTCTCCAAGCTGAATTTTGTTTTTCCTTCCCCTGCTGGCCTCTTGAAGCCTTTTTCCTAATACTTGCATTATGAAAGCAGAAGAAACAAAAGGTCACATGATACATGTGTCTATCGCACTTCCCAGGGCAAAGGAGCACTAGAAAACCTTCTCTAGTACACAATTTAATCTTGAAGAACTAACCCTAGTAAGAGCAAAGGAACCGGCTGGGAGAGGTGAACTAATTGACCCCAAAGTTAGATCATCAGTTGGAGTTGCCCCATTTCTACACTACTGATTCATGCTACAGGAACCACAAAAAGCACAGCATTTCTTCAAAATTACTCTGCAAACAGAACTAGCAAGTTACCATCATCTTGATTTGTCTTTTTTCCTATTACTAG
>VZUA01072630.1:0-13075 GCA_013401035.1 Horornis vulcanius
TTCAAACCAAATGGTCATATTCTGTTTTATTCTTTTTGTGTTTTGTAGCTTCCAAAACCACTTCTCTTCAGGCTGCGATGGGATCAGTCTCGTGGTTGCTGCTCTGCATCCCCATGCTGTCACCCACATTTGCTGGGGGTGTCATCCGAGTCTATTACCTGGGGATCCATGAGGTGGACTGGAACTATGCTCCAACAGGGAGGAATGTGCTCGCTAACCAGAGTATTGCACATAACCAGTACGTTTGCTTCTAACAGAATTTTATCTGGGGCTGGCTTTAAAAGCTGTCATTTGATGTGTAATTTAATGCAAGTATTTTGGGGCATCTCAGCAAGCAAGAGGCACACTCCTGTAGATTCTGATCTTTATGAGCTTAATGTTTAACTTGTTTTATGCTCCTGTGGTAAAACCTGTGTCAGTGGGAAAAGGGATGGTTAGTGTGGAGAGTCCAGAGCCCACACACTAGAGAGAAGTGTAAGGAAAACAAACATGGAACAGAAAATAGAGGAGATACAGAGCAGATTGTTCTAAAATTACCCAGATTTTGCAATGCTCTACCCTGGAGTTTCACTTTGCTTAGTTCCAGCTGGTGATCAGCTTGTTTATCCTGAATCATGATGACTTTTTGTCTTCATATAAGTGACTTTGGAGAGCCAGCTTGTTTTCATTTTAGTGGAATTTCAAGCCTTAGACTTAATGGGACTTCCTGCATGGGATTTTAGAGGCTGTTTGAAAAGGGGTTTTGTTTTCCTTGAAAAAGTAAATTTGGAAACTGCAATAATTGGTTCGAGTTACTACACAAACAGTGTTTTGGGTTTAGCTTTCAAAACATCAAGCATTTTTCTTTGGTTAGTGTTTTTTTGTATGTGTTGTTTGTTTTGTTTTTTAAAAGGTTTCCATAGCATTTTAAAGGCATTTGTGCTTTTTTTTTCCTTGCCCTCATGTTCTGTGGCAGATAGCTGGTCTTTTTTGACCTGCTCTCAGTCCTTTACGCCTGTATAATAACTAACACACAGGTTCAGACACCTCCTTCAGAAACAGCACAGTGGGAACAGGAAAGGTGTGCAGAAACATCAAGGTCTGTCAGTTTAACATGGAAAACTGTTCTCTGGAGATGCTGTGTAGATGTAAATAATTTCACAGGAAACACCCCAAAATTCAGGATTAATAAAGTTTTTCTGCTGATTCCTAAAATGATAATGAAAGCACTGGATTTTGTTTGGTTTCTCTCATAATATGTGAAGAGAAGGAAATGAAATTCAAGGCCATTGAACTTCAAAGCAATTTAAAAACTATTGTCACTGCAAACAATTAGTCAATGGGACCTATTTGTACAATGATTGCAGAAATGAAACTGCTGGCAATTAGAAAGGGATGAGATGTTGATATGATTGATAGAGGTAGCAAATTATTTCAAGGAGTTTTTTTTTGTTGGGGAAAAATGGACTGGGGGGTGGGGGCACGAAAAGATGCACATCTGTAAAACGGAGTGAGAATTCTTAAACTCTTTGCTGATAATGGCTGCAGGGATGACTTGGCAGGGCTGAACTCTGGATTGCATAGCCAGGGCCAAGCCCAGCCTGTTTTTGAATGATGAGACCAATGCTTAATATTTGGGTCTCCACTGTTGATTCTCTGAGATGTGCATAAGAGTTTACCTCCCTTCTGGGGCTGCTCTATTGCTGTGGGTGATCAATCCAAAGAGGGAAGTGAGGGGGGTGACCTTGGCTCTCGTTTAGGCTGGTTCCACTAATACCTGGACTGTGATTCATCTCTTATCTATTAAGAATTACCCGTAAAGAGCAAATACGCTTGTGAGTTAAACTTTAGTACCTGTATGAGGTTTTAACTCTGGAAGCTGGTTACATGCTGGGTATGTACCTGCCTGACTTGTCTGCCACTCTGGAAGGAATTTGGACACTGTTAAGTAGAAAACCATCTTTCAGACTTCAAATTTTGGCCAGAGAGCTCAGGACACCACTCCACCTGCCTTGTGATTTAGCTGGAAATGCCACAAAGGAATTGAAGTGAGATTTGAAGAGCCCAGTGAAGGCTGAAGGAGGCATGAGAGGGTTCTCCCTGTGACACCCACGTGGGATTGTTTGAGAAGCACTATCCTTCCCATTTCTTGTTTGCAGGGCACAGTTCAGGGTGCACTTTGTGTCCGTTGGTGAAAAGCTGGGGTTGAGGTTGTGGTCATGCATGGGTGGCTTACAGGATCCCAGGGTCCTATAATGCCAAAGCTGTACCCCAGAAAGTGGAGTGTCACCATCACTCTGCTTCAGTATTGACCAGCTGTTGTGTATAATGATGACTCATAGTGCCTTTCCCTTTGAATTCAACAGCCAGGCCTCAGCATTCCTGCAGTCTGGGAAGGACAGGGTGGGAAGCACGTACAAGAAATCTGTCTATAAGCAATACAAGGATTCCACATACACCACTGAGATCCCCAAACCTGCCTGGCTGGGGTTCCTTGGGCCTGTCATCCGAGCAGAAGTAGGGGATACCATTCAAGTACACCTAAAAAATTTTGCTACTCGACCGTATACAATCCATCCTCATGGTGTTTTCTACAAAAAGGACTCTGAAGGTAAATGAACTACTGCCATCATGGAGACAGATTTTTCTCACTGGGGATTTAGGAGTATGCATGGAGGAAAACTGTACATAAAGGCCCCAGCTGGAAAGCAACTGCATTTGGGTGCTTGGTAAAGACACCAGGTGTTGGGTTAGCAGGGTCATGGGGCTGGAGTCCTGACCTGGGCCCAGGTTTCTTGATTTTAGAACCTCCAAAACACTGATCAACTCTAGAGATTGTAGAGAGACTGACTGTGGGGGCATGGTGCAGAATTAAAGGCGAAGCAGCACCAGGCAGAACGGAAATAACCCTGCTGACTCTGTGCTGACCTTTCTACTGGGCAAGTTGCCTTACAGTGGCTCTGTGCCTCAGTGCCTCTTTGAGAAAGTGATGATTAAACACTATTTCAGCCTTGGGATGGTGAATCGCAGTTCAGTGTAAGGTTACATGTGTGGGCATCTTGGCTCTTCTTGAATGGATGTTGTGATTGCTCAATTGTTCTAGGATCCCTGTATCCTGATATGTCCCCCCAGGATCAGAAGAAGGATGATGCTGTTTTCCCAGGAAGGAATTATACCTATACTTGGACTGTCCCTGAAGATCACAGTCCAACTGATGATGACCCAAACTGCTTGACCTGGATCTACCACTCTCATATTGATGCACCAAGGGACATTGCATCTGGATTAATTGGGCCTTTACTTACATGTAAAACAGGTAAAAACACCAAGAGAAAGCAGCTGAGGCCTGCAGTTCCATAATGTAAAGGTCTTGTGGTGACATGAATAAGGATAGGATGTGAAGATACTCCGGTGTGCAGCTCCCAGCTTCAGGGGGAAATACAACTTGGTTAGAGAGCACAGTACCTGGGTTCTGTCTGGATTCTGGTCATTGCATTGTCATTATCCCTTAGTGGCTGGGCAGGTGAGCTTGCAGGCCTCTTGATCTGAGAGAGCTGCTTGAATCCATGTTAAAAGCAAAACTCTTGTGCAAGATCTAGTTTATGTATTAAAAACACAGTGACTGGTTGGTTTCTGCAGGAGTGAGAATACTGAAGGTGTTGTGGTTGAGGCCTGCAGTGGCAGAGCTGCTTGGGAGAGAGAACTGTACAGGCTGGGGTATATTGGAAAAGGGTGAGCTTGCCACTCTGTGGTGAGCTGTGAGAATGCTGGGAAAGCATCTGTCTTCAGCTCATGTGACAAGACTTAGTCTGCTACTGCTGTTTTAATCTCTTGCCTGCTGTACAATTTTCTGCATTAGTGATTTTCCCCATTCATCCTCTCTCCTTTCACCTCAGGAGTGCTGACTGGCAGCTCTCAAAGACGCTGGGATGTGGATGTTGATTTCTTTCTGATGTTCAGTGTGGTGGATGAGAACCTAAGCTGGTACCTGGATGAGAACATTGCATCATTCTGCACAGATCCTGGCTCTGTAGACAAAGAAGATGAGGAATTTCAGGAGAGCAACAAAATGCATGGTCAGTGTCACCTCTGTGAGGCCACTGTGTCTGCTGAGACACTCAGGAGTGTCAGTGCTTCAGGATCTGCTCTGAGATCATGTGCTTAGGAAATAATATCTCAGGGACAGGGCAATGACTCCGTAAAATGGAAGTACTGTTTTGGTTCTATCTTTGGTGTGAGTGAGCTTTTATACCCTTTGTTTTAGGAATAAGCTGTGGAGCAGGGCTCTCCAAAACAGAAAAGGAGGAGGAGTTCTGGTTAGGTCCATCCTCCTATCGTGTCTGTGCTGTCACCTGCTGGCAGGACCTCTGAAGGCCCTTTTTCTGCTCTCTAATTTTGGCTTGCTTGGTTTTGCAGCTATTAATGGTTATGTGTTTGGCAACCTCCCTGAGCTGAAGATGTGTGCTGGGGATACTGTTTCATGGTACCTCTTCGGGATGGGCAATGAAATTGATGTTCACACAGCCTACTTCCATGGAGAGACGCTCAAAATCCGGGGCCACAGGACAGACGTGGCCAGCCTCTTCCCAGCCACTTTTGTTACAGCAGATATGATCCCCAGGAACCCTGGGAGATGGCTGCTGAGCTGCCAGGTCAATGATCACATACAAGGTAAGGCAGAGGGTGGAATATGTCCTGGACTCTGTGTTCTCTGTTTTTGATGTACGTGATGTACAATGTGGTAGGGAGCAGTGCCTTGGGTGTGAAAAATGTCCTCAGATAAGTGAGTGATGCCTTGTCTTGAAAAACTTGGAGTGGGCTGGTTACTAATGTGCAGGACATCTTTGGTGGGGCTGACTTGTACCGTGGTGTGATGTTTGTAGAGCTGAAAACTGAGATGAGGCAGTGCCTTAAGAGCTCTGGTCTCTGTAAGAGGCACTTGCATGATAGATCTGAGGACAGCAGAAGACTCTAGTCACTCTTTGTCCATACTTCCATAGCATCCAGTATCTAAGGATGGTAGTTCTGCTCACTGACACAAAACTCCTTGCTGTGGAGTCACTTGCCCCGTCCATGTGGCTTTTTGAGGCAGCAGAAGGAAGGTGGGACTGCTCATTAGGCTGGCTGGAGGGGCTAAGTGAGTGTCCACCCTTGTGTCTTGGACAGCTGGGATGGGGGCACTCTATGAAGTCCGGCCCTGTTCTCGGCAAGCTGGGGCGCCCAGCCTGGATGGGAGAGTTCGGAAATACTACATAGCTGCCAAGGAAGTGCAGTGGGACTACGGACCCTCGGGGCTCGACCGGATCAGTGGGGAGCACCTCAGTGGCACAGGCAGGTAAGTGAGAGGCTGCTGGGCTTGGATAATGTTTGGGGAGTCTGGCCTGTTATCAGGAAGGCTTCGCAGGTAAATGTGGAATTTCTTGCTTTTCAAAATACACGCCTGCTGTTCGCATGGGGTACATTTCCTGAGAAGGCTGATCACCCCATCTAGAAAGGGAGGCTGCTGTAGCTGGACTGCACTGAGAGCAGTACAGGTACTTTGAGGCCTTTCCATGAGAGAGCTGTACCCACAAGCAGCAGAAGTCTCAGCAGAGGTACAACGTGAGCTGCCACATTTGTCTCTGGGCTTCATTTCTGTTTGCTAACTTAGCAAGTCTAACCTAGGAACAGATTGAGCTATTTGAGAACATTTCTGCTTGACTTAGGAACAGATTGATTTATTTGAGAAATGATTCAAAAAGCCCCTGGTGCAGCAGACACAGGGTGGCAGAGCTAGCCTGCATATGGGCCTTAGGAAGGTGTTGCTGCAGGAATCAATTTCTAGGAAATCAGATGCAAAGACTTGGATGGCAACCCTCCATCCCGTGGTCAGGTGACTGGGGTAGCAGTTGAGAGACTTCCCATTCAGTCTTTGGCTAAATGAAAGAGAGATTCTTCTCCTTCCACAGATATTACTTCCCTTCCCTAGTAATCTGTTGGAGAGGATATACCTTATTCAGATGGAGAAGAGGAAATGTAGAGTGGTTAATTATTTACCCAATGCCATGCAGCAAGCCTTACAGACCTTAGACCTGTGAGCTGGCCTTGTAACTGCACTGCCTCTCCTGCAAGGCTTGTTACTTATATTTGGTGAGGGTGGTAGTGGAGGAAATAAATACCTTTACAGCTGTTTATTTTAGTTGTGACTGAGGCTGTCCCCAGTTTCTAAAGAGGTAGGTGTTCTAGCACTGCCTAGACTTCAGTCCCACTGACTGCACTGCAGATTTGTTCATTCCATCTTGTGTAATGGTGCTGATCACACCTGTCAGGTTCACGTGGGAGAGAGTTGTGTGCTACAGGTGTTCCCTGAACACAGAGGTGGATGAGTCTGTAAGGGCAAAAAAGCTTTGCAGAGTCAAAACTGTGCTTTTTCCAAACTAGAGGTGCTGTCGTCTGAAATACTGCTTGGAGATGCTGATGGCCTTGAGCAGGGGAACAGGGCTGATTTTTCTATGACATGACCTGACATTTGCTTTTTGCCTTTAGTCCTGCTGAGCAGTATTTCAAGCATAGCCTCTACCGAATTGGGGGTGAATATTGGAAGGCAAAGTATGTGGAATATACTGATGAGAGCTTCCGTGAGGAAAAGCAGCAATCAGAAGAAGAGAAACACCTTGGAATACTTGGTGAGAATCATCCAGGAACACAAATCCTCTGTCAGTGTCTGTGAGAAGGATGCTAATGCTGGGAGTGCCAGGTGGCTGTACCTGCCTGCTCATTTAGAAGGGCAGGGAGGGGCACAAGAGGGGCTTCACAACAGTCACATCTGAGAGCAAAGGGAACAGGCCAAGGTGCAGGGTGGTAGAATGGACAGAATCACTTCAGGGGTCATTCCAAAGATATTCCAGAGGTAAGGACTGAGGGACACAGTACTAGAGCTAAACAGGCCACAGCGATGGCTCCTGGTTATGTGTTTTTGTCTGAGCCCCTTCAAGGCATGCTACAAATCCCGTGTTCTCACAGTGAGCTTTCTCTCCTGAGTGGGTGCCTAGGGGGCAGGCATGGTAAAGGCTCATAGCTCCTCTCTGGCTAGCTCTGAGTTGTGGGCTTACAGACTCTGGTGGGCTTGGACCATCTCACACCTCTGAGACACACGTTTTGGTTGGCTGAGGGGGCTTTACATAGGTGGGGAAGAGATGTGGGCTTATCCTGAGGGCATTCCAGCACATCTGGCTATTCTGTTACTTCCCTGTGTGAAGGCATGATGCCTCTGAGTTCTCCTTTGGACCCAAAATGCTTTCAGACAATCCTTTCCAGCAGCAACAAGGGCAGGCCATCTGCTGGCTCTCATCTTTGGCCCTGCAGCTTGGAGGAAGATGCCCTGTGTTCTTTGGTTTGCCTGATGGCCTGGGGAAATGCTCTGTTGCTGATGTGCTCTCTCTGCTATATTCTAGGTCCAGTGATCAAGGCTGAAGTCGGAGACACTATCCTGGTGACATTTTTTAACAAAGCCTCCTGGCCCTTCAGCATCCAGCCACATGGAGTGTCCTATGGGAAGGCATCGGAAGGGATGTGGTACCATGATGGTTGGTGGATCCCTTTTCTTGAGTACACTCCCATCAGAGGTGCTGGGTATTTGGTTGACACGAATGAAGTAGAGCATGCTTTGAAAGTAGCTGGTGAGAAGGTGTAACCGAGTTGGTGTAGGGATTTGGGAATAACCCTGTAATCCCTGTTTTAAAGGCCTGTCCCAGAGTGGGGTTTCTGTGGCGCCTCTGCACAACTTCACGTACCGCTGGACTGTGCCAAAGCATGTGGGGCCCACATCCAGCGACCCTCCCTGCCTCACCTGGATGTACAGCTCAGCTGCCAATCCTGTCAAAGACTCCAGCTCTGGCTTAGTGGGGCCTCTGCTCATCTGCAAGTCGGGCACTTTGGATGACAACAATAAGCAGGTAAAGGGGTTTTCCTGCTCAGTTCCTACCAGGTTTTTGCTTTCCTGTGGAGAAAGGAAGCATCAGCAAAACATTAGGGAGCATATTAAAAACAAATGTGCAGTAATGTAAATGCAGGAGAGTCAAATCGAAGCCTTGTTCTTGGCCAAGTTAGTGCTGGTAGAGCTGGTGCCCAGGTTTTGCCTGGGAAAGGCCAGTAGTGTTCTGGGCTCTCAAGAGCTGGCCTCAAAACAGTTCCTGAGCTCTGCTTTTAATTCACAAACTTGGCTGAGCAACTGTACCTTGGAACAGCTACCTTATAGGTAAATCTTGTCCTGAGGCTTGTGTAGCAGGCGGCTATCTGAGAAACACATTGAATAGTCCTTGCAGTCCCAGAAACACTGAAAAGACATTTTTGCTTACAAGTGTTCTGCTTGGGTGATACAATTCTTTGAGGTGTGGATGAGCTTCGTTTATTCTGCCAGCAAAGTTAATTTTCCAGCAGAGCTGGCTACAAAAAAGCATGTGAAAATCCATGACAGTCTCACACTTTTGATAAAGAGGTGAAACCTGAAGGGCAGCCAGAACTTCCTCTTGGAATTTCACTCAGGAGTAGTCTATTCCTGGTAGTAAATCTAGGGAAGACAGTAAATTGATATCCCTGGGGAGGTACCAGATACAGGACCAGAGTCGTCTTGTGAAAGACAACAGATGGCAAATCAAACCCCCACTGCTGTCCTGCAGCATGGCTCAGGGAGCAGTAACAGATCTGGGTCCTGCTGCCCTCAGAGCCTTCCGGGGGAGCTCACATTCGGTGGGGGCACTTGGGAGTGACTTAGGAGTGCAGAAGAAATCAACGAGCTACCCAGGATGGAAATATGGATCTGCTGAGCAAAGAGGATTGGGAATACAAACATCCCTTGAGGTGAAGGAGCTGTGATAATGATAAACATGGGCAGGTATTGGAGGGGTGTAAGAAAAAGAGACAGACCTTTGTAAATGTAAGGCAGGGAAAAATCACCTGGGGTGGCAATTCTGGCTCCACAATCTCAAAGCAAACCTTTAATGAATGTTTAATTGTGGAAGGTGCATGTACCCATGTGCTGCAGCCTGGGAATTGCTCACCTTCTCAGCAGGCTGGTTGCTTATGTGCTGCTGGGGACAGTGAGGAGAGTGCTGCTGACCCCAGTGTGGAGAGTCTGGACACCATCACAGTGTTCTTTTAGTAGGGAAACACCATGCATTTTTTAGGAGAATTAACACTCTCAGGGATTTAGGGCAATTTAAAAATTCCCAATCCAGGCCTGCCATAGGAGGCAGGGGGGATGTGGTGTGGTCATCAGCCTGCCTTGTGTCTGGGCTCCGGTCTTGGGTCTGGTTTGGACAGATACCTTAGGTGTGGGGAAGGAGGGGCCACTGACTTCATGGCCTTGGCTTAGTTTTGTTCATTTTATTAATGGGAAATATAATGGAAAATAGTGGTGCCTTTTGTGAAATAAAAGAGGAATGTTCAACATGAGTAAAGAGTCAGAGTCCTGTCCCTCAATGAGCCATGTTTTAAAATAAAAGGGAATATAAAAGCCAAGCAAAACAGTTTTAACACTAAAGATAGTTAATTGTTGCATTTTAGAAGTTAACAGCCATCATTGTAATTATAGAAAGGGATCGACAAAGAATTTTATCTTCTCTTCAACGTGTTTGACGAGAACCTCAGCTGGTATTTAAATGCCAACATAAAGTACTACTTGAGGATGGAAGAGACATCTGTGAAAAAGGATGATGGCTTTGAGGAATCCAACAGGATGCATGGTATGGTTGGATGCTGCTCTATGACAGCAGGGATGAACCTGCAAAGCACAGGCTGATGTTCACCTAAAGGCTGAGCTGGGGGCTGGAAGGGCTGTGTGGTGTTGGCCTGGAATCAAGCCAGGCTGGAGGCACCAGGTGAGACATGGACTGTCTGGAGAAGTGTGCTCTCAGTGTATTCAGGGGTGAATTACAAACAACCCTTCTTCTTACTGGCAGGCCTGTCCTACAAGGACAGTATGCTCAAAATCTGGCTGACACCTGTCTGCAGAGAGTTAATTGCTTTCTCCTTTCCAGCCATCAATGGACTTATGTTTGGTAACTTGCCTGGGTTGGACGTGTGTGAAGGAGACAAAGTGTCCTGGCACCTCCTGGGCTTGGGCAGTGAAGCGGATGTACACGGAGCTGTGTTTCAGGGAAACACCATGCAGATGAACGGGATGCGGAGAGATTCAGCCAGTCTGTTCCCCCACACATTTGCCACTGCTCTCATGCAGCCTGATAACATTGGTGAGTGCCTGCACAGCTGACTGGGTGGATGAAAGAGTCTCCCTTTGTGGTAAATGCTCCTGTGGCAGATTCCCTAGTGTGGTATGAATTCTTACAGGGTGAGCTGTGCTACAGGTGCTTATTGTGTAAGACACCTTCCTTTGAGATGATTTATGTGGGGGACTTCGTTGTGCTATTAGCTGCTTGATTTCTCCAATGACTCCTTTTAACCCTGGCCTGTGGCAACCAAGCTTCCTGAGCACCACAGAGATACACCAAGCACATACTGACACTGGTCAGGGAAGCAACTGATTTTCTTGTTCATCCTCCCTCCCTCAGGTACTTTTGAGATCTACTGCCAGACGAGCAATCACTACCAGTCTGGGATGAGGCAACAGTACAATGTTTCCAAGTGTGGAAAGATGGGCTCTGCCTCTGCCCGTCGCTACACGGGAGTGCGGACGTTCTACATCGCAGCGGAGGAGCTGGTGTGGGACTACGCACCTGACCGCAGCTGGGAGAGGGAACGGCACAACCACTCTGCAGAGAGGTACAGCCCACCTTCTGGGGAAGCCTGTGGCAGTGTCCCAGCAGACCCTGGTGGAGCCTGTTGGGTGTCTTGGCCACCCTGTGACCTGGTGCATGTGCTGGTGGTGCTGCTGATGGGAGCGCAGCCCTCCACGTCATTATGCTCTCCTTTGCAGCCCAAGCTGGCTCTGGGAAACCCCTTCAGCTTATGAACCCCCTGACACAAGTTAGTTGTTTGTTCCCTGTGAGGTTTTGGTTATTCTCAGCACTCGTTCTGCATTTCTCAGCTATGCTGACGTGTTTCTGAGCAACGAGAACGGACTGCTCGGCTCCAGGTACAAGAAAGCAGTTTACAGGGAGTACACCGATGGCACATTCCAAACCCCCAAGGCCAGGATAAGTGGTGACGAACACCTAGGGATACTGGGTAAGGATGTGTGCAGGAGGTTCACCTTCCTCACACACAGCAATGGGACTGGGACTCTAAAGCTGCAGTGGCTCACAGCTGTAATCTGAAGGCTCACTGCATACTAGGCATCTTCTGTGTATATAACTGCAGAGAAGTTGGGACTGTCTCCTACTCACATCTGCCACCATGGAGACAGTTAGAAGAGTCCTGTGTGCTGCTTGTAGGAAAGCCTGGGCTTTTCCATTGGTATTTGCACCAGTGCTCTGTCATGGCTTGGGCAAAGCATGTTTTACAGCTGCATTTATCTAAGTGTGGGACAGAAACAACCACTGACTTCAGAGGGGTCTGAGAAATAGAGGGGAAAAATCTGTAGCTGCGAGAAATGCTTCTGGGGCAAAAGCAGGCAGCTTTGGGAAATGGAGGAGCATTTTGCACTGAGTAGTGGAGGTCTGTGGAGATAGAACTCTGTGTTATGAACCCAAAGCTGTAAGTGGTGTCAGGGCAGTCAGGCTGAGGCAGCATCTGCCCCTCAAAATAGGCTGTAGGTCTGATTTGTAACATTGTCAGGCTCAGTTGAATATTACCACATTTTTTGAAACCAACACCAAGGGGTGATCAACATGTGACATTTAGCATAACAGTATTCAGAAATCAAGCCTTAGCTGTGCTGGGCCCAGTTAAGATGTGTAGCCACCTTCATTGTCCTCATTGTGAAAATCAATCCAGTTTCCTAAGACTTGGATTGGGACTGACATCCAGTTCTTTTTTTGGGAGGTAGACAAGAGGAAGGGGAACATCATAAATGTTGTAAGGTAGTATTTCTGGGGAGATGATTTTGGACAGAGGGGTGGGAATATTCCAGGAGATGTGCTGATGGATTTTGCTGGTCTCAGAGTACACTCTTCCTGTCTCAAGGCCCTTTTCTGTGGGCGGAAGTGGGTGACATTCTCAACATCGTGTTCAAGAACAACGCCTCACGACCCTACTCTATCCATGCACATGGAGTGCTGGAGCAGCAGACTGGGCATCCCCAAGTGGCAAACCCTGGTAGGTCCCTGTCTCTAGCTGCATGCAGCTGTTTTTATCCTAGAGCCAGACTGGTTTCCTTAAACAGCCTCAGATGTCCTGGTTTTGTTACAGGAGGGTGCAGGAACTGGACAGTAACTGGTCTTTGAGGTCCAGCAGTTTAGTGATACCACTTGTGTGGGGATGGCAGCCATCTGGGACACGTGTAGGACTTTCTTCTCTGTGCAGCCTTATCCCCTCCACACTGAGTGTGGTCTCTGGGAAGGGGAAGGTGATGGCAGGTGACAGCTCAGCTGGTCCTGGGGTGGGAGGGCCTCTTTGAGATGCATGAGCACAACGGTATGAAAATACTATGAAACAGGAGAAACGCACAGTTGCTTGCTGGGATCTGGCTGAAATGGCTACTTTGTCTCATGATGCAGATGCCAATGTATTTAATTTTTGGTCCTCTCCTGTTGCAGCAGACCTTATTCGAGGGTAAAAATGAGCTGAGGCAGAGACTTCATATTAAACACAAAGGGGTCCTGGTTTATTCCTCTTCACATCTTAATCATCTTAACTCCAACTATTCACTGACTCTGGCTGCAGCAAGCTCCTACTGTACATTTCCCTTGCAGCCTCTGACTGCTGCATATTTCCTGCTAAACTATGGCTGCATCTGTCAGTTTGCAGACAGTGACTGCAGGCTTTTACCCAGCTAGACTATAACTGCAGGTTCCAACAAAAGGCTCTAATTGCAGACCCAGACTGACCTTGCAGCAGTGATTCTCTCCTTCATGCTCCTCAAAATTTCTCCTCCATGATGATCTTCCAGCAAACCCCTGCTTTCTCTCACTCATCCTTATTGGATATAGCTGTTACTCATCAGGGGTGAGGCTGTACTGGTTAATTAACACAGCTGTTACTTATCAGGGGTGAGGTCACC
>VZUA01072630.1:15651-29223 GCA_013401035.1 Horornis vulcanius
CTCCTACTGTACATTTCCCTTGCAGCCTCTGACTGCTGCATATTTCCTGCTAAACTATGGCTGCATCTGTCAGTTTGCAGACAGTGACTGCAGGCTTTTACCCAGCTAGACTATAACTGCAGGTTCCAACAAAAGGCTCTAATTGCAGACCCAGACTGACCTTGCAGCAGTGATTCTCTCCTTCATGCTCCTCAAAATTTCTCCTCCATGATGATCTTCCAGCAAACCCCTGCTTTCTCTCACTCATCCTTATTGGATATAGCTGTTACTCATCAGGGGTGAGGCTGTACTGGTTAATTAACACAGCTGTTACTTATCAGGGGTGAGGTCACCCTTCTCCTACACCCTCCAGCTGGCCCAGACTGTCCAAGCCACAATCAGGCTGTCAGCCAGATCCTGTCTTGGTGAAATGAGCTGCTGGTATGAAAAAAGGCTGATTTTAAACCCCAATTTGAATCAGCATCATAAATTCACTTCAAAGAGAAGAAAGATTATCTTAAGTTCTATCTGAATGGTCGTTCCATGGTCATTTCCATGATCAGGTCCAGTCTTGAAAGCAGCAGATAAACCTGCATTCTGCTAGTACCAGGACAGTTACATCCTGTGATGCCTTTGTCTTGCTCTGAGAGGGGGGCTTCCACCCTGCTTTGTGTTTGGGGAAGGCATTTGCAATATCTGACAAATACAGAATTGAATTTGGGCTTTGGAAACAGGGTTTTCTTTTTCCATTTGGTTTTGCTGCTGCTTAGTGAGTGGGTGTGTCAGCTGGTGTACACTGCTGTTCTGTCCCTCAGGTGACATTGTGACTTACCGGTGGGAAGTTCCTGAGAGATCTGGTCCAGGGCCAAATGATTCAGCCTGTGTTCCTTGGATCTACTACTCTGCAGTGGACCCAGTAAAGGTAAAATAAAAGTTATAACCAGAAAAGCATAATTAGACCAATTTTTACCCTGTTTAGAAAACAATGTGAGTTGGATATAATTTAGATACTGGCCCAGCCAAGACGTGGAAGAGTCACCTGGGTAACATGTCCAGCCTTCTCCTTGGAGAGGAATTAATCTGAGTTTGTCCTGATGTCTGTCCTTATTTTTACTTCACAAACCTTCATAAAACAATTCCGATGTCAATCCTTGCTACCAAACTTCCTCCAGTTATTTGTAGGCTATTAGAACATCTCCCAGTTGGTCATGGTTTCTACTGGTGAGAGCCATAAGGCTTATCTACAAAAAGGCACAAATTTTCCAAAATAAACCTCATGAGTAAAGCAGGCAGATTTGACCATTGCTAGAAGTGTCATAACACTGATTTCACAGGGCAACAACCTGGAGAATCTGCAATAAACTATCGCATTCCATCCAGAAATAATGGCCTTTTTATCTCAAGTTGCAGATGTTTTTGCAGTCACCGAGTGGAAAATACTTTGATATCATCCATATTTATGACTTTTGGATTTACGTTTGTAACAGCAAGTACAGTTCCTGCTCCTGTGCTTCAGGGAATGATGCTCTTCAACAAAAATACTTTACAGCAGCACTGGTTGCTTTAAGTGGGATGATGCAGGAATAGATAATGATTCTTGATAGGCAAAAAACTGTGCTTAGAAGAGGGTAAGAAGGTCCTTGCCTCAGAACTCTCCTTCCTTCTGATTAGGATATGTACAGTGGGCTGATCGGGCCCCTGAAGGTCTGCCGGAGAGGGGCCCTGCGATCCAGTGGGACCAGGAAGGATGTAAAGAGGGAATTTGCTCTGCTCTTCCTGGTTTTTGATGAAAATCAGTCCTGGTACTTGGAGGAGAATGTGGAACGTTTCAGTAAGGGAAATCACAAGGAGATCAACCTGCTGGATGAGAAATTTGTGGAAAGCAACAAAATGCACGGTAATGTTGGTGTTGATTCTGCCTCTCTAAGTAGGGAGCCTGACTTGTGGTGAATGTTCTCATCCTTTTCTGTTATCAGTGGTACAAACAGAATTAAACTGTCTGTTCTCAGTATTACAGCACACCTACAGCCCAAATCTTTGATCTGCAGAGGAGGCTGATCATTGTGGCTGTCCCTGTAAGGAGGAATAGCAACATCCTGGCCAGAGGTTAATCTCTGATGTGTCTGAGTGACTCAGAAAAGGAAATAAAATCAAGCATGAAATTAACTTGTCAGACAAATTTAATTCTGTTTGTCTTGGGGACCATCAGAGTATGTTAGACATCAAATTAGTTTTCTGAACTATGTGGCTGCAAGAGGTGGCTCAGTTGTTTTAGCTGTTTTAGGTTACTTCTACAATAAAAGGATGAATAAATTTGTTTAAATTAGTGTGTTATTTATGTTAGTTTCTCTCCATATTATAGCTAAGATCCAGCAAAACAGGTCTCTTGACAGTTGTGGAGATAAGAATACTGAGCATTTTGTGTACTGTCATTACTACTGGTTTTGTGTGGGTGAGATAAAGACTCTCCAAATACACAACCATGAAGGCGTAATTGTTAACCCAGTATTACAACTAGCATAACCAGCATACTGAAGTTGGATACTTGTTTTAGGCTACACAGACCTGGGAATAAAAACCTGGTGCTCTGCCCTTAGATCCTGCCTCTTTCCATCTTATTCCCTCTGTAGTCATCTGAGCACGGAAGTCTGTGTCTCTGTGTCCTAGCAGTCAGCTCACTCACTGATTTGATCCTTTTCCTGCATGTGCAGTCACAGCAGGGTTCCTTCCAGCTGTGCTAATTGAGAGGTCCTGCCATGCAGGGATCTTACAAGTGATTTGGAATGTGATGTGTGTGGCCAGCCTGAGGCATAGCACCACAGGGCTGCCCACTGGCAGGATTTACCCCTTTTCAATGTTCATTAAGGAAGTTGCCCAGATATTTATGTGTATGTAGGTGTATACCTATTTCTCCTTCATTGCTCTGAAAATGCCATTTTTATGCATTTTGACTTCTAGAAGCAGCCACTTCTGCTGGCTGACTGCAGGTTTTCAGCAAAGGTGGTTTTTGAGATTTATTTGAGGCCTTGAGTGCAAGTCACTTGTCCTGGCTGTCAGCAGAATGGATAAGTAGCTGAGCTGGGGGGAGTGTCCTGTGGGGAACTCTTAACTGTGGATACACTGGGTGCTGTATGAGCTTTGTAGCCTTTAATTTGCCACCTTCCTCTGAGGAGATGCAGCACCCATTCAGTTTCACTAACAGCCTTTTTCCCTACACAGCAATCAATGGCAGGCTCTATGCCACCTTGCCTGGGCTGACCATGTACCAGGGAGAGAGGGTGAACTGGTACCTGCTGGGAATGGGTCACGAGGTTGATGTCCACACAGTCCATTTTCATGCTGAGACCTTCATATACAAGGTAAGAGTGTCTGCTGATGGTAAAGCAGATACTGACCACTGACATCAGCACTTTTACTTGACTCTGCATTTGAATGTTTTTAATGACTCTGCAGAAGCTTCACCCAGCTAGGAAAAGGATGTGGTTTTACGTATCTCCATCTGATTCCCTGAGTCTCTGTGTTGTGCTGACATGTCCAGCTTAATCCTTGTTAGGGTTGGGCATTATGAAATTGTTTGCTTTCCAAATTGCAGCCTTGGAGCTGCTTTTTGAAAGCTTTGGGGTTTTTTGAGCATTAAAAAGCTGAAGTGGTCCCTAGCAAGATGGCAGAAATTTGTTCCTGAGAAAATGTATTGAACACTGCAGCAATGGCCTCCCTTTTCTGACAGAATGGCAAAAGCTACAGAGCAGATGTTGTGGATCTGTTCCCTGGGACCTTTGAAATGGTGGAGATGCTGGTTGGGAACCCTGGGACATGGCTGCTTCACTGTCACGTGTCTGACCATATCCATGCTGGGATGGAGATCCTCTTCACTGTCCTGCCTAGAGGAGGTAGGGAGCTCTCACTGTAGAACATCCAGCAGCACTTCCTGCTAATGCTGTGGAATTCTGAGTGTTTTTAGCTCAACTCTCGTACATACTACAAAAAGACAGTTAATGGAGCAGATAATTGAGTTAATGGAGCAGTGTTATTAAATTATGATGGTCCCTTTAAATATGGTGATACCTGGAGCTGGAGTTAAAAACAATTTGTTTTCTGGAGTTTATTTTACCTATATTGTTATTCTGAGTTTGATTTTTAGCTTGTGTCTGAATTGTCATGTTCAGCTCTCAGCCAGTAATTGTTCTTACTGAGATCTGGAAGGTGTTCAGAGGTGAGTGACTCTCAGTACTGGGTTTGGTTGCAATGGAGCCCACACGATGATCTGGTTTTAGATGTATTACCAAAATAGTGAATGCCCCAGTGTTTCAGTTGTGGGTGACCAGTGCCTGCCCAGTGTCAGGGTCATCTCTGTTTCTCTCTCAGCACTTTCCTTTTGAGGGCTGCAAAGGGTTATTCCCTGGAACTGGGGCTGCCTCTGAAGCAGATGATGCAAAAATTCTTCTCTCATATAGAGAGGGAAAACATGGACAGGACAAAGGACATGCTGGTCCTGGAAAACCATGCTGCCTCTGGATCTGATCCTTGCCAGATGTGCCTTGCTGTGGGCTTTGTCTGCTCTGCCCAACACCTTCTCACCCTCCTTTTGTTTCCTTTCAGAGTCAGAGCTGGAAGACTTGACTGCCATCCCAGGTATGGTGTGTAAGGTGCTGCCAAACCCTGTGTGTGGGAAGGGGAGAGGGCAGATCCCTGAACAACACAGAGGTTTGGATCTGTGTAAGGGGAGGGAGGAACACACACAGCACCTACAGCCTCTACTCTGCCAGCCTGGCAGTGCCTTGGTGCGAAGCCTTGCTTCAGCAGATAAGAGGGAGGGCACCAGTCTGTCCACTAGTGATAGAAATAAGGAAGTTGGGCTGGTTAGGCTTGTTTGCCTGTGTTAGGTGGAAAAGGTTAGTGACCTCACACCCTGTTGTGCCTGCTATGTATGGATTCAGATTCAGTGTATGAGTTTAGGTACTGGCAGAGATTTGGAGGAGGGTGCCTGGGATGGGTTGTCCTCCCTCTTTGGACTGTCAATGACCCTGTGGTTTAGGGAAGTTTTACAATCATCTCTACAAGCTGAAGGGGTGGAGTCAGCATACAAACAAGCACATCTGCCTTCTGCTCCCCCAAGAAAAGAGCCCAAGCATGTGCCTGGAGTTTTTTGGGTGTTGTAAATAACAGTTGTGAGAAGACATTTGGTTGAGCAGCACGGGAGAAGGGGAGTAGTAAATATGATCCCTTTGAAATTTTCTGTGGTAGAAGTCTGAATAATGTACACTGGTGGTTTATTTTTCTGATTCTTCATATTTCTTCAGAATGCCATTTTTCAGCTGCTGTGAGGAAATGCAGTTGCGCTGATTTGAGAGCCAGTTCAGGCCAGCTACAAATGCAGCTAGCTACTTAAAACTCAGCAGGCTTTCCCCCCGTTATTTCAGTCATCTTCCCAGCATTTTCCTCACTCAAAACGGACAAACCAGAAGAGGAATAGGAAATATGTGAGAGGAGTAGTGACAATATTAAATAGTTTGGTTTTATACCATGTGCAGATATCAGCTTGTGTGTGCTCACCAGGCAGAAACCTTGGCCAACAACTGTTGCCTGAGCAGACAGTACCTTTCCTCAGGAGGTGGCTGCTGCCTCTGTGTGGAGGCATGAGCAAGCTCAGGATCTTGGTGACTCGCCATCACTGAGTGAGTGCACTCAGTGGTGTGTAGGACAGCTGCCATAGGCACAGGGAGAGTGGACTGAGGGAATTTTCAGCAGCCCCAGCCTGAACATGTTCTCATCTCTGGGCTGCAAACAGCAGTGGCTAACTGGACTGGACGCCTGTGAGACACTGTCAGTTTCTGGGGTGGAGGAGGTTAGGGAAGGAACCATCCATCTTAAATCTCTCTGTGGGCTCAGGGATGAGGGTCTGACAGATGGATGGCACCAGGGCCTCCTTTGAATAATTGAATCATTAAAGTTGGAGAAGACCTCTAAGATCATTAAGTCCAACCATTAACTCAGCATTGTCATGTCTACCACTGAAACTAAGCTCCATATCTACACACCTTCTGAACATTTCCAGAGATGATGATTCCACTACTTTACATCAGGTTTTTCTTAATGCCCTTCTGTTGCATTTCTTGCAGCCTTTCAGTTCTGGTATTGCTGGCTCTTGTTGAAAATACCTTTCTCTTTGTCCCTCAGGGTTGCCGCCTGAGGATGAGGATGAGTCCCAGAAGCTGATGCTTTTTGGATCTAAGGTGACCCAAGAGCAGATAGAGGCCACAGTCATATCTCTGGCTGTTGTAGGAGTCCTGCTGCTTCTGGCTGCTGGTGTCCTCCTGGGAGCAGTCATCCGTCTTGAGAGGCAAAGGAGGTTACGACGCAATCGTAGATCCATCCTGGATGATGGATTCAAACTCATGTCTCAAAAGAATTCTGGTCTCTGAAAGCCATGTACAAACATTTTGAGCTGTGTGCTTGGAGCAGGGGCTGGATCCTTGTCCACAAAATCTTTGGGGTATCATTTCAATTGTGCACTGTACTTCTAGAAGCTGAGGAGGGAAAGCTGGAGCCCTGACCTCTTCATATATTCTCCTCAGCCCTCTGTAAAGAAAATCCAGGAGAGATTCAAGGACCCGTCAAACTGACTGAAGACAAGTAATGATTAAAAAAGGTCTTTCTGGGATACTTTTCCCTAAGGAAGAGAGGGGATATTTTCTTGTCTCCAGAACAGTTCCTTGGTCTTTCCTAGCAGAACAGCTTAGGCCAGATTCCAGTCTTGCTCCATTGCCAGAACCAAGTTGGGAATTGTCTCCCAAGAAACTGTGAACCATTAATGTACTTAATTTGAAAGAGAGGCACATAATATTTTCAATTTTGTAAATCAATGAAGAATACAGAAAAAAGTGTTAATTTAGACTTGGACTGCTGTTTTTGATGAATGAGTGGGCAGACAGTAATTCAGGGCACTGCTACCACTGTGACAACCCCATCAAGGACCATGACAAGCTGTGCCTCACTGTCAGCCTTGCTGTGACACATCCTTTTACTCTTTGCTGGGGGCCAAACTGGGAGTGGGTGGTTGGACCAGAGTTCTGTAGCTCACTTGTGAGCTGTAGTAGCCATCTTCCAGCATCAGCTGTGCTCACACATATCACCATAACATCATCCTGTGTGTGCCCACACATCCCACAGTCCCATCGCCCAAGTACCAAGCCCTTCTCTGTGAAATACATGTCCAGCTCTCTTCCCCAAACCCCCATTACCCAAATGGATGCAGGTTAGTGCTTCCATATTTCTGTGCCTGGTTTTCAAATTGAAAGAGCATAAAAGCAATCTGTTCTGGGTGGCTTTCAGAGGCAATTAAATCAGCTAAGTGGCTCTAATTACAAGGCACTGCTGCGGGCTCCTTAGGTATAACAGCACCATTTTAGAACAGTGGTTATCACGTACTTAATCATGTTCAATTCATATCAAGCCCCTGCATATTTCCAGCTGCCTTTTCCTTTGGCAGTGAGGACAAAGCTCATTATTTTTCTTTCATTACACTTCATTAAGCCTGGTGAGGGGCAGGAGGGCTGTTGAAACCTCCTGAATATGGATGATCTTTGCTCAGATTCGAGCCTGGTTCCGTTGGTAATGCAAACCAAAGGTTTCCAAACTTATCAGTTGCAGGGAATTTTACATGTTATGGCATGAGAAATAATGAAGAAAGAAGTCTTTATTTGATTTTTCCCCCTTGACTTGTTAAAAAGTGGATAAAAAATGTTTTGAGCCTAAACTGAGACAAAGGAGTGAGTTTAAATGTATTCCCTTGCTTCAGGGCAACTGGACAGAGAAGTTGCCCTTCCTGCAGCTCTGCAGCCTGGTCCCATACTGGGCTTTGGCTGCTGGCCCCAAGCAGGGCAGCAGAGGGCTAGGAGCTGGATTTCACACATCCCATAAATAGAGGCTGCCAAAATTCCACCAATATAATGTTTTTTGGATCGAGTGGAACATTAGTGGTATGTCTCTCACATGGAGGTTGTGAGGAACACCTGGGGCAGGCTCTGGAGAAGCCTGTGGTGCAAGGGCTGTGTCCTGTGAGCACCAATTCCTCCTCAAACAGAAAACTCAAGGGAAAACTTTGGACAAAACAGAAACAGATCCTTTTTCTAGAACCTTCTGTTGCTGCAAACTGACAAAGCACAGTTTATCAACAATTTCACAACTGCTTCTAAGCAGGGGTCAGCTCTCCCAGCCAGTGTGCATGCGTGGAGGAGGAGAGATCACAGAATCACAAAATGTTCTGAGTTGGAAGGGACCTATAAGGATCATAGAGCCTGGTTCTTAGGTAAATGGCCTGTACAGGGATTGAACACTCAACCCTGGCATTATTAGCACCATGCTCTAACCAACTGTGCTAGTCCAATATATCTCCATTATAAACCCACCCCACTTTAACCCTCACTGCCAGTACACGTTCAGAACAGGTTTACTGCCATGGAAGAATGGGTGTTGCAGCTTTTGTCTGGGATAAATGTAAGTAGAAGTTAATAGTCCCTGTTGTAGTCACTACCTGTAGGTAGTGCTTTCTGTCTGCAGTTTTAACATTGTTCTTCCTAGACCCTCATGAGCTGGGATGACACTTTCAAAATTTGACCCAGATGATCACACACCCCTTTGAAACCTTTCAGGCTATCTCAGGTGACTGCAAAGCAGAGGTGCTTGTTACATTGCAGCAGCAGGCTGTTTGCAGCAGGGCTGGGATGGGATCCCTGTGCTGTTTCCCTGGCTCAGTGGTGGGCAGGCAGCCATGCCCTCAGCCATGGCCATGTGGCTCATCCTCCTGCTGACTCCCACACCCAACTGTGCATGGGAGACACACGAGTCAAAAGCCTTTTGCTTGTGTACGTGGAAATATAAAGTGCTGTCCTTGTACTTTTTTTCTTGAAACACAAAAGTTATTGTGGAATTAAACCGTGGCACTCCATAAAACAACTGACACAGGTAACTGTCAGTGAAAGGGTTTGCTGGGCTCTCAGCTGTCATGCAGCCTGTAATTCTGAACTCAATTGCTTGGTGATCCAGACTGGCTGTGCAGCCTGTTTCCAATTTTGTTGGCACAGCAAATTATAGGAGTGATAGCAAGTCTGGAGTGGTGTGCTCATAGACTGCCTGGGGAGAGGAACTCGGGCACAACAGCTGCCAACACAAGGGGATCTGCAAGGTAGAATCAGAGGATGGATCTGAGCAGAAGAGAAAGCTGCATTTGGCTTATACATATATGGAGTCTAGGATATTGGATGTCTAAATAAGGCAATGTGCATACACAAGGTACCAGACCTCCTGTGGTACTCGTCTTGGAAACAATCAATAAATTCAGTCACAGACTGTTCTGGGATGTGAGAAGAGCAGGACTGGGCATGTGATTGATCAAAGAGCTGTTGCTGAAATTAGCATTTATGGTGTTAAAAATCAAAGACAGACTGTCTTAGGAATCAATTTGTTTGTTAATTTGCTCTTATTTGGGGGAAAGTGAATCTGTTGCTCATCAGGTGCTTTATAAACCTGCTGTCCTTTGGTGTTCTTGAGACACAGGCTTCATTCTGTATTCTTTAACTGTGGGAAGGATGGGCGAGATGAAACAGTCACTGATCCCTGAAGAGACAAAAGGAAACAGTAAAGGAGGAGTTCAGACTGTTGGGAGAAGGTTTGGGCCTTGAACTTGCTGTGCAAGAGACATTTCAGTCCATGCTGTGCATTTCTGGTAAGCACAGGAGAGAGAAGTACTCTCGTATTCAGTATCATCAACTATGACAAAGAAATTATTTCTTACCTTGTGTATGTCAATACAGGAAGTTTTGCAGTCTGTCACTGTAAGGAGCTGACAGAAAATCCCACCTGTAGGACCTTCCTACTGGATCCTTATTTTTCATATTTGGGGGTTCGTTTCTTCCAAGGAAAGCTTTCCTTTTTAGAGGCAAGTGAAGAGCAGCCGTCTTCTTTGGGTCAGGCTGACCTGCTTTGTGAGAAGCAAACAAGCAAAAGCAAAAGCAAAGCTGAGGATGGTGGCAAGCACAGTGTGTCCCTATCTGCCTGTGGGCTCCTGCTGCTGGAGATTGTGCTTTGGTGGCAGTGGCTGTGTGAGGGAATGGGCTTGGCAGTGAGACAGTTCTATTCCCCATATCACTTCCAAATGCAGGAAGGTCTTAAGCAAAATATAACATGCCAGAAGCCACTGGTGTGGGTGCTTTTGTAGCGTCAGTCCCTCCAGGTTTGGTGTTTCCTCCCAGTCCTTCTGGGAAGTTGCAGGTTGCTGCACTTTGTAGTCAGTAGGGTGAGGGATGTACAGCCAGATTTGTATGGGTTTATCAAAACTGAGCCTCTTGTGCAAGGCTGAGCATGAGGATTGTGACTAGTCCAATTTGCAGACTCTCAGTTTGTTAAACATCAAAAAAACCCAAGGAGTGAGAGCAGCATGGGTGTGAGGAGGCAGCTGGGCAGCTGGTGAGCACTGCAGTGCTCCAGCAGGGCCGGAAGAGCTTGTTAGTGCTGCATTGAGCTGAAACAATCTTCAACCTCCTTTCATCAATAACTCTGTGAATATACAACTCAGAAGGTTACAACTCAGCTGGTATGTGACCCCAGAAAGCTTCCTTTCTGCTTCATTTTCTCAGTGCAAAAGGAACCATTTTTCTTGGGAGGAGTTGCTGTTTGGTTTATCTGCTCAGTGGCCCAGATGTTCAAGATCTTGCTGTTATAAACCTGTGTACAGACATTCATGGATACATGCACATTTTTGCACCAGCCCAATCTACAGTACCTTATTCTAAGGGCTCTACAGCCACAAGGGAGGGGCCTCATAGATTGTACAGCTGTGCAGGAGGGGCCCTGTTGCCCGCTGCTAACCCTGGAGCCAGTGGCTGTCTCCTGCACCGAGGTCTAGCCACACTCTTAAACACAGAGCTCTGTGCAAAACTGAGCAGTTAAAACCATTTCCCACTGCTGAAGGCCTTTAAGTTGTAATCTCTTGTTTCACAAAAAAAGTCAATGCGTATTTCCCGACTGAAAGATTTCGCTTCAATAAAACTGAAACAGGCATTCCAGCTCTACTTTCTGAATATCTGAGGGAGATTTATATCCAAACTACCCCCTTTCTTTCAAAAAACCTTCACAATGGAAAATGGAAATTATTCCTTCATTTCACAAAACTGGTTTTTTGATGTGACCAGAATGATTAGTTTGATTTTCACAAGGTATGACTGGAACTATTAAATATATATATATATATANCACTGGCACAGGCCCAAGGCAGCTGCCTGGGAAGGGCCAAAGATTGTCCTTCAGTGGAGCTCTCACCCAAGTCCAAGCTGCCCTTTCCTTGTGAGCTCCTCCCTCCATCTCCCCCCTTATCCTTGCTCCCTCTGAAGGTCTGGCTGCAAGTCTTGTGCCAGAATGGATTGTGGCTCATGGTTTTCTCTTTACAGCCTTTAAAGATTTTTATCTTGGGGGTGTTTCATGAGTTAGCCTGGAAGAACTGACCAGGATCCCTTGGCATTGCTAATTTCCAGTCTGAGAAGCCCCTGAGGAACACCCCTGGGTGTTATCATGGCTTTTATGCCTTTGTTAATATTCCAGATGCATAGCTCAGAAATGGATCCTCATGGGTCCTGTTCTGATCCTTTGTGAACGGAACCTGCAGACTTATGGCAGAACTGCAAATTTTAGGTGTAAAAATACCAGGTTTCACAGTTGCTTTATGAAGATCCTTCTGGGAAATCAATTGCCGGTGTTGTGACTGAGTTACGTGATTTCCCTTGGGTGAAGCTCTACAAAGATTTGATAAAACTGATAGCAGTGTTCCATTAGCCAGCAGATTCCCAAAAGGCTGATCATCCAGCAGAGCATCAAATTACTGTCTGCGTTGATACAGGATGGGAGACTAGGCCACAGCTTTTAATGCTCTGAGAAACTTAGATCAGTCACTGTCAGGGTAAGTCATCATCTTCAGTCATGTTGAGAGCCTGAAGACTGGTTACAAGTGGAGAGGCTGTGGGAAGAGGTCTGGAATCATCAAGCTGAGCCACAGAACAAAGCACTTGAAATGCCCAGGGGTGTCACTTAGCATAATGGTTGATGCCTACATGCTGTGACCTCAGGGTCTGTAAGGAAGCAGCTGGCAATTCAGAAAGTAATACAAGGCTTTGGGGATAAATTGCTGCTGCTCCTTAATTTTCTAACAATTTAAATAGCAATAGGTGATGTTGGTATTTCACCTCGTGTTTCAGACAGCAATTTCATTCTTACCCAGGGGAATATCCGTATTGCTGAAACAGAAACTATATCCTGATTTGGGGGGGTTTGAATAGTCAAGTGAAATGGAACCAAGATTTTAAATTCTTCTTTCTAGTTTGCCCAAATATTGCCCAATCAAACCAAACGCCTTCTCAGACTTTGCCCATATTCAATCAATATCATCAAATTCTTGTGTCCTGAGCCATGTGACTCCTGCACTTGATCTGTGACCTCTGACAGCTCTTTAGCTAAGCAGTCATTCTGTGTTAGGGTTTCCTGTGAGTCCTTTTCCTTAGGCTGCTTTGTGCTGCTTTATTTTTGTACTCTTCTATAACCTCACTGCCTCAGTAGTGCTTCGTGACAGTGGCTGCTTTATGGGTTCCATCCCTGCCTACCCACCAGGATTTGTGCCACTGACCACCTCTCTGAGGGTCTCCTGGTGCTGCTCTACATGCTCCATTGAACAGTTCTTTGAGTCATCTGCAACATTCAGCTTTACTGCTGCTTCTCTCTAAATGGTGAATCGCAGAAAAAAACCAGCAAATTCATTTTACAAGTGTGTTGCCATGGCAATGCCACATCTGGATCTTGTGCCTGTTTGTACCTGGACCTGTACAGGTACGTCCTGTAACCAAGAGTCTGGAATCAGAGAGCAGATGATGATTTTGATGGAAAAGGCAAAAAGCCATAGAGCACATTCTGAACGTGTTGTATGCCTTTCTGCATCTGCCTCTGGCCTGCCAGCTGACAGTCATGATTCAGCTTTCTGCAGGCTAAAGATACATAAATTACTAAACCAAACCGGGGAGAGTCAGTGAATCTCTGGATATCTTGTCTCAAGGTGATGGCAAATAAATGTCACAATGTTGACTGGAAAGGCAACAAACCTTAACTGAATTCATACCTAGCACAATAAATTCCTGACTGCAGGGCACAATCCCACACGTGACAAAGCTAGCTGGGCTTCTCTGAGATTCTGGTTTGTTTTGTGTGATAAAAAAGAATCTTTTCAGCAGGTTGTCTACCTGTTCCATTTGCTATTTCGATGCCAAACCTCTGTGAAGAGAGAAGTAATTTGTTCTGTTCCTGCTGAGTGAGCCCCTCGCTGGCTCCTGGGTGTGTGTCACGGTGATATTGGCTGTGTCAAACGTGGTCAGCCAAGTCTGTGGAGCACAGTGCAGAGAGGGAATGTGAGAATTGATTGAGGGAAAGTCTGCAGGGCTTTGCAAGGAAGGAGGGTCCCCAAGGAGCAGTCAGAAATGTGAATTGCAGTTTGTGTGTGTGGCTGCTGCCCTGGCAGCATCAACTTCCTCTGTTTGTCTGGGGTTTGTGGCTGGTTGC
>VZUA01072630.1:29282-40023 GCA_013401035.1 Horornis vulcanius
TGTCAAACGTGGTCAGCCAAGTCTGTGGAGCACAGTGCAGAGAGGGAATGTGAGAATTGATTGAGGGAAAGTCTGCAGGGCTTTGCAAGGAAGGAGGGTCCCCAAGGAGCAGTCAGAAATGTGAATTGCAGTTTGTGTGTGTGGCTGCTGCCCTGGCAGCATCAACTTCCTCTGTTTGTCTGGGGTTTGTGGCTGGTTGCCCTGGGCCAGCGCTGTGGATTGCAGGCCTATGTCACCACCCCCAGCCCTTGCCAATGCATCCTGAAAACATCTATGTGCTGATGCTCCTCACCAATGCCTGAGATGTTTTCATTGCTGTCAGAGCATTTAGCACAGACATCAGCACACCTTCCGTGTCCTGTGTGTAAACTCTGGGAATTTCATTACACAGAAAACAGGAGAAAAGTCCCATTGTCCAAGATGCTGATTAGTAACAGATGGAGCAAGGTGGTGGCCAGAGATTCAGGGCTGCTTTTACCTGCTTTTCTGTGGCAAAAAGACACTACAACAAGCAGAAATATCCTAAACCAAATGCTTATACAGAAGTAGTTTATTTGATTTTTTTGTTTCTCACACCTGGGACATTTTCACTGTTCTTGGAAATTTGGCTGGCTGCTTATGCTTACAACTGCTTCTCCCTCCAGCAGCTCCAGCTGCTCAGCACTGGCTCCCGAAGTCCCTGCCCAGCATGGGTCAAAGCAGAACTATGGATCAGGGGACAGAAAGGCCTCCTTTGTGTGCAGGGCTGGCTGTTTTGCTTCAGGTTGACTCATGCAAATGTTCCAGTGATTCAGAAAGAGACGATATTTGGTTATGGAGACATGCTGTGCTGGGTCTGAGGTTCAGCAATTCAGGTGCTGTTGTTGATAATTGAACCTTTGCAGCTAATAGCCACTTCTACTCAGGGCTCTCAAGGTTTTTGAGTATTATCCTGTTAAGTTGGCAGCAGAAGAGGTTTGTAAAACTGCCAGGCATAAAATCCTCTGCTCAGCATGGGAGAATTTTGGATGTAATCCAGGGCCACTTTGCTTCAGATGGACTATAATTAAAATTTCATAATACCTTCTGGAGGTGAGATTTATGTGCCAATCAGGTGCACAGGCACATAAAACCTTTTTGGCCAGTGTTAGAGGTTAGAAAGGAGACATCCTGTTCCCAAACAACTTACTATTTTTGAACTTTCATGGGGCTAAGTTCTGTAAAATTTTAGGAAAACACAAACAATAAGAGTACCATTCATTTTGAAGGGATCAGGATTAGAGCTAAAGACAGGAATAGCCTTGTAAACTTCTAAGCTACTTTTATAAAATTAGGCACATTTCTCTGTGGTTTGGGTCAGTCCTCAGTTAGCACCTTTGGAGCTGCTGAGATGTCAGGATTTTTTGGTGTTTTTTTTCCCCCTTGTTTCTTTTTACTTTTTTTCTCCTGTATTTCTCCTTTGTTACGCAGTGTACCCATTCCAGAGTCATGTGTAATCACCCAAACCAAATCACTAAGAAGTGATTGGAGAGAAACATTTCTAAATTAGATTATTTGGCTCCCAAATTGCATCTTCCCCCTCTTCCCCCACAACTGATTTCAGGACAGATGCAATTGCAGCCATGATCTATTGATGACCAGAGGAGACAAAAGCCCTCAGAGAAGCTGCCTGTGCTTGATTAATGCCTGAGTCTGTCCAGCCTAAGGAGAAGGTCCTTTAAGTAATCAGCAGCTGAAAATAAAAAAATGTAGAAATTTGTAGTCTGTGTGGAAAACCTCCCACACAGGAAATCTCCATAGACTTTTGTATTTCTTTTCAAATTCTGACTGTTAGAAAAGAGGTAATACAGTCTCAAACTTAATTTCTTTCTCTTTTTCAGTTACCTCCTTTCAGACATTTCTTCCAAGCTGAGAGCCCAGATACAATGGCAGTCTTTGAAGGAAAATAGTTATGATGATGACTGAAGCCCTGGTGCCATTGTTCCTCCTGGAGATTCACCAGTATTAAAGAAATTAATGACATTGCCTTAAAAAATGTGTTCTGGAACCAGGTGAGATCTTGTCAAGCTGCTTCATTGGGCAAAGCCTTTAGGGTAGTTTGACTCAGCCACTTTTTTCTTTCCCTAGCAAAAGGAACTTTTTTCTTTCCCTGCATCAAGAAACTCCCATTATTCTCAGTGATTCAATCCTTTGGAATGGCTTTATCTGTCTTTTAGAACATTTTTTTCCTGTATTGTTACTTCCAGGACAGTGAATTGTTCAGCACTTGCCAGTGGGTCTGGCTGAGCTGTGTTCCTTCTGCTTAACAGGGAACACATGAAGATATTCTTGAGGTGTTCTTGTCTCTTGCTTATTTTAGCTGGGTGAGGTTGACATTTTTTCCTTTTTTTTTCTTTTTTTTTTTCTTTTTTTTTTTTTTTTTTTTCTCCACTCACTCTTGTTTTTCATGTTGCAGAGAAATAGGGAAGAACAAAGGCTATTTCATTACACTTTCACTGCCAAGTAACTCTTTTGGAATGTGTTTGTGTTTCTGGAATGTGGAATGTTGTATGCTGGGGAGAAAACAAGACCAACTAATTTCCACTCTGCCAATCATTGTCAATTTACAGTATGGACAAGAACTTTAAAATACCAGTAACTTGGAGTTAAAAAAGTTTCAGGAAAGGTTTTAAAGGAGAAAGCGATATACTGGGGAAAAATTTGAGACTGCTGAGGTGATGGTGTTGGGACTGCAGAGGTGCCTGGTGTTGTCACTGCCCTGAGGGTCAGCAGAGCAGTGCTGGGGACAGCAGCAGCAGGGAGGACTGATGCTGGCCATGTGCTCAGGCTGGGCTGTAGAAGGGGTCAGTGCACCCCGTTCTTTGGAAGTATCCTGGTGGCCACAGCTCCCATATGCCCAGGTGGTGAGTGGGGAGTTCAGGCTGTGGTGTCCCAAGCTCCCCTGGCTGCCCTGGGCAAGTGGTGGGCAGAGAGCAGGGTTCAACCTGGCTGTTCACTCTTCTGTCTTAAAAATACTTCTACACAGTAATTTTTATGGACACTCCCTGTAATGCCCCATGCCTTTGCCAACTCACCTTATCAAATTATTGGTGGTACTTTGAAAAAAAGTGCAGTGCCCCCATGCAGGGGGCTGCACCAGGGCAGAGGACAGTGCCACAGCCCTGTATCCTGGTGCCGGCCTCAGATCTCTACGGTAGGAGACACACAGAGACCAGAAGCCTGAGACTGAAAAGGAAAAAACTTCTAAAGGGTTCTGTGCTTTTTCTAATATCTCTTTATCTTTAGGACCAGCTCAAACCTCTTCCTGGACACTCATTCAGCTTCTTTTCTTCCCAGCTTTCTTTCAAATCCAAGTGTCACGCGGAGTCCCTCAAGACCAAGCTGCTGCCACTTGCACTGTGCTGGAGTAGCAGCTGCAGGGTAGCCCCCTCACTTTGGGATGGAGCTCCCTGGTGGGAGCTATGGGACTACCTGGTGCCACAGAAGGAGCATGGGGAGGTGCATTCTGTCACCTGTCCCCAGCTTGTGCTCTCAGCTGGGAAGAACTGCTCTGAGACCACGTCCTGCTACAGTACCCAAGGCCAAACCCAAGGAACAGCAGTCTGGGCTCTGATTTTTGCTCTTCCCAAGGCTCTCTGTTTCCCTGAACTGACTGCTGATACCACCCACCTGGCTTCCCCCAGCACCAGGAAACAGGCAAAGAGAAGAAAGGCTGGGATGTTATGGAGAGAGGGTAGCAGCTGTGTCATTTTACATAACAGCACAATTTTGGGAGGTTTCAGCTGATTGTGCCATAATAACGGCTGGTTTTGTGCGCCTGATGGAGTTGCAGTTGGTCTGTGCTCAGAAATGGGTCAGTGAGAGGAAAGAGCTGTTAGGGCCATCACCCTTCCATCGGGGCAGCAGTGAAGTTCTGCATTTTCCTTTAAGTTCTGCAGCTGGTTTCCTTCTCTGCGAAGCCATGCTGAGGCACGGGGTGGTAGGGTTTGGCTGGGAAATGTTCAAGACCCCTTTAAAACCAGCTGTGCCCCTGCTACAGACATCTTGCCAAGCTTTCCTCCAACTACAGCCCTTGTTTGGAACTCGCTTCTGAGCACTGACATCACTCTTGCAGCTTGCCAAGGAGCCTTTTGGAGCCCACAGAGTTAGGAGGGCTCTCAGGAGGGGCGCCGATGCATCAGTGTTCAAGAGAGAGAGAGGATTGCCCTCGGGGTGTGTGGTGCCTCTGTCCCTGAAGTTTTGGATGTTGAAAAGACATGTGGGCATTCACAGATCATCTGGGAACATGGCATCTAAAGAAAAAAGTACACATAAATTTTCTTTTTCTCTTGCAAGCCAGGAATTGTAGTGAGTGCCGATGGGGCTGTAAGGAGAGAAAACAAAGCAGTGGCTAATTCTGCTTTTCCTGGAACAGTCGGATAAAGGGCAATTGAAAAGAGAGAAAAGAATGAATGCGATAAATGTTTTTCATACTAGAAATGCAAACTAACCCAAGCTGGAATAGTCATCAGTGTTTCCAAAACTTAGCCCCTGAAATATCTGAAGAAATGAAAAGGAAAAAATAAAATCCAAGAATGAGTAAGAGGCACTGAAAAAGGCTGTGAATGCATTAAGGGCAAAAGGATCCCAGTGGGAGACGCCCAGATTGGCAAGGATGTGGAGGGCACTGTGGAGTAATAAGTGCTGGCAGGTGGGGGTGAGGAGTGATCTCTTGGCTGAGTTGCTTCCAGAGCTGACCTCCCTACACCTGAGACAAGACCATTTTTATATTTCACTGTCAATCTACCACCACTGTCCTCCCTGAGGGGCCCCTGTGCAGGGCCATGTCCCCTGGAAGCATTTGCCTCCTCCAGCTCTGTGCCAAGACCCCAAACTCAGCTACCAAACTCTGGGCTGAGAGACTGAAGTTGGAATTTTTGTTATTTTAGAGAAGTATTTGCTTCTGAAGTATAGCAAGGTATTTCAATTTCTTTTTGATATAATTGAATGGGGTAAAATGGATTGTCCATAGCTAAAACATCAGATTCCTGGCTTTCATTCAGATTTTCAGTAAAAAACCAGCATTTTCAAAATACAACCTGCAGAACACCACCTATTCTGCAGTCACTCTCTGAAAAAGAAACCTTCTGTTCGTGGGTGGGTTTTGGGACTGTATGTTCAGGGCTCATGGCATCCCTGTCTTCAGAAGTGTTTCCTTTCAAATCATATTTTATCTTCTGCATCACTTATTCAAAGACCCTGGCTATTGATTCCTGTCTGAACATTTGTAGCTGCTAGTAAAGTCAGACTGGGGTGTTTCTTTTTGTTGTTCTTCAAAAACTTCAAAGTGGTTTTTAGTCTAATCCATCCTTCCAGATGAAGTTTTTCCTTTCAAACTAAGGAAAAAAGGCTTGACAGAGGCTTCCAGAGTAACTCCCCTCCCTTTGCCAGTGTGAACTGGCTCTGGAACAACCCATCTGGCTTTTTCTCCTGGTATTGAATCCTCTAGAAAGTGAAAAACCCACAACATTGCCTGAACCTGGCAGTGGTCACTTCCACCTCCTGAGGGACCATGAGTGACTGTTGCCATGTCAACTTCCCTGTACGTCCTGTCTCCTCTGTATCTGCTGAGCCTTCTTTGCCAACAGCCAATCTTCTGGATTACTGCATGTCAAATTCCATGTCCTGAGCTGATAGAGACTCCCTAGGCTTTACTTTACAGCCATTCGATAGTCATAGGGAATAACTTGTAATTTTAAAATATAACTTTGTCCTTTCAGCTGAGAACAACCTGCCTCTACCCTCCTCAAGCGCTTTGCTGTGTGTGCTACAGCCTCACTGTGTCTCTGACACATGGAATTAGAAATAATTGCAGATACAGTAGAGAAGTCACGGCAAACCTGTCAGGTAAATTGTATTGAGCTTCATAAAGGCAATGGCCTGGAGCTGACTCTTCCTCTGGCTCTGGGGAGTTCTTCCTCACCATGTAAGGGATACTCAGCTAACCCAGGCTGCTCTCTAGGAAAGGACGTGGTCCATTATAGTAGAGAAGTTGGATCCAAGGCCATGCAGCTCCTCCCCAATGTTCCAGTTCACTGTGAATAATTTAGATGTCAGGGTTTACTGCAGAAAGGCTGCTCTAATGTATTTGAAGAAGTCATTTCCAGCTCCTAAGCCAAGCATCAGCAGCCTGGTATCCCATACATGTCCTCCATTGTTTGCTCCTTCTGTCTGTCTGCAGCATGAGAATCCAATTACACTGCCTCCAAGAAAGTTCTAAGAATAAAAGCTCAAACACTCTTTCAAGGGGATGTAATTGAGTATCTGGCAGAGACAGTCTGTGCCCAGCACCCTCCTTCCACATTTTTTTCCCACAAAGAGGGATTTTTCTCGGGGTAAAACCAAAAGCCATTGAAACTGGTAAATTTACCATATTGAGAGTGGTAAATGTTACGATCTTGCCTAAAAGTCTGCCCCTCAGTGCATGAAAATACTTTGTAAAAGCTGGATCATAGCTGCAATGGCTCTCATACATGAAGAGGGAGCATGCAGTGAATGATGTGAGTGGGATGGAGGAACACATAGGTGACTTGTGCTGCTGTGGGCTGAAAGGATCTTTCCCTCCACAGGAGACAAACCTTGGCTCACTTGCACAGAAAGGCATTGTGTATAGTGTGGTTTTGAATGGTTAGCACCTGTCTGAATTACAGAAATGCTTTATTTCATGTATGACTGGGGTATTCACTCTGTTATCACCGAATGTGGTTTGTTTATTAAGTCTTGTGATCAAGTCCATGAAATGTCCTGGAAAATGCTTGTGCCTGTTCATCCCAGGTTTTCTGAGTCACAAAAGCAGGACTAGTCATTGAAAATGAAGGGGAGTATAGTGTCCTAAGTGCACTAAAGCAAATATGAAAAAAGTTAGAGTTGCAGATTCGTGGTTTATGAGAATTGTCTAGACTCATTTCTAACATACGTTTTGAGTGAAATAAAACCTCAGGGGTTGGTCTTTAGTTCTTGTTGTTTATTTATCAAACTTGTATTTAATGTAGAAAAGAATAAACAATGAAATTCTCTAGGGCAGAGAAATCTTGCAAGAAGCTGCTTGGTGCAACAGATATATTGAATTAGATTTCCTTGTTTGGACTTGACAATTGAATTTTCTGTTGAATTTTCTCCCTTTGGATGAGGCTCAGGCACTGAAACATCCTGTCTGCTTCCAGTTGCTTTCAGCTCTGAATGGCAGAGCAGAGGCACTTTCCTTTTCAATCCAGAAATCTCATTACTGCACGAGCAGACCTTGGTTTAGGCTTTGCCTGGATCCATGTGCTCCCTGCTTCCTGTGGCACAGCTCCCAGCTGGTAGGAGAGGGGATTCTCTTGAAGGCTGGAAGTTTTCTCAGTGGGTACTCTGGGCATCAACTCTGTGTGTCCTGTGTGCAGACCCACAGTGGAGCAGCACTTCATCTCCAGCAGCTCTCACCTCGTTTCCTGATGACATGGGAAGCCCACACTCAGCATCAGGAGTGGAGCCTGGGGAAGGATGGATGGAGGAGACCAAGACAAGAAGCCAAAAAATGCACAGTTGGAATATGATGAGAATATCTGCATTGTGAATAGTTTTAACACAGTGGTCTTGGGTTTGCAGAGTTTCTTGTCTGCCCTCTTGTGAGGTCTTTATGTACCTCATAAATATGAAATATAGCAATCTGCAGGGACCTGTGGGGACAATTTTATTCAGTTTTGGAGCTCAATACTCTAGTCATGAAAGCATTTTCTGTACATCTTCCTGGGAGCAGACAGGGACAAGCATTTGAATGCATGTTCCCACTGAGCCTATAGTAACAGCCTGAGAAGCAAATCTCCATTGCTATTATGATTTGCCTCATCATTAAATTCTGTCAATAATGGAGATGAATCATGTCTTTATAACTCGTTTCCTTAAAATTAGCTTAAATTCAGGTGCAAGTGCAAGCAGTCTTAACCCTGGATGATTTTACATGCTGTACAATGAGTATGACTGCTGAATTATCTCAATTCTCTCTGTCAGGCATGAAAAAGTCCCTGGAGGGAAGTACAGGAAAGATTCCATGAACCCACCAAGCTCAGGGACTTGTTCCCAACAGCCCCCTTAGCCTCCACAAGCAAAGGTGATGGACCATGGAAATGACCTGTGAAAATGCTTGAAATCTGGTGTTTTAATGTTCCCAAGGATCTGAATTTTTATAGTAAAGCTCTGATTTTTCTGGCCCTCATCAACATTGATCTGTTGATGAGATTACTTTAGATCACATTAGATCTGTTCAGAAGGTGGGTATGCATCTCAACTGACATTTCAGCAATCTGACATTTCAAAAGAGCACTAACAAGGAAAATGCTAACTAATCTCACAAAAATGAAAATTTACATTTTTTCATTTACAAAAATGAAAATTTGTCTCTCAAGTAGTGTCAACATGTGAAAGCCAAAATTATTCTATAGAAACAAAGAGTGGCACAATTCACCTGGATGAGGTGGCAAAAGTACCTTTCTCCCTTGCTTTGTCTAACTGAGAGGAACTAGCACCAATGCATGATGAACCCCAAAGCCTGCCTTGAGCAGCTCAGAATGTTTGCAAGTGAATAATAACTACAGCAAACCAGCATGTGATTGCTGACGTGTTTGCCCCAGCAGCAGAATAAATCTGTTCCACAGCAATATGGGATGAAAGTCACCCATCTCTGGCACCCGGGACATCTCACTGCTGTTGGGTTCATGCATGTACAGCCAGAGCTGCTCTGTGCCCTCACCCTCCTGATGCACAGCAGGGAACATGGCAAAGGGGCCTGTCGGGGCCATACAGCAAAGGAGCCCAGGGATGGAGCCCTGTGTTGTTCCTGCAGCCTCTGCCAGGCTGCTGCAGAGATGCTGGAGGGTGCCTGAACGCCCCGGGGCTCAGCACACACCCCAGCCCAGCCAGGGTGCAGAGAGTGCAGCTGGCCATCCTGGGTGCCCCCCAGGCATGCTGGGCTGCTGCTCTTATTGTCAGTGAAGCACTTTTCTCTCTATCCTCCGCACCACATGAGAGCAGGAGGGGGCCTGGGCCAAGCAAAAGGCCCTCAGATGTTCTCTGCTAAAACTCTGTGATGAAGAGAGAGATGCCACAAAGTAATGAAGATGCTTCACCCCCACATAGCTGTTGTGCTGGGTGTCCAGAGAAGAGCAGAGAGCAGACGGTGGAGATCACAACACATCCCTCCTTCTGTGTTTTACTGCTCTCTGGATCTGCACATGTCAGGCTGTGCTGTTGCCGACGTGTGGTTTGTGATACACCTCAGGAAAAAGTGGGAAGAGATCTGCCATTGGCTCCTTCCTGTGGAGTGTGTCATCTGGCAGCTGTGTATATCACAGGGAACACAGGGACCACTCTGCTGCTGAGCAAAGCTGCTTCACTGAGTAGTCAGAGATACTTGGAGGGAAAAAAGCAAAGCGAAAGGCAGCCCTTGCTTTTTTGTTTCTGCCAAGCTCTGAAAACTCTTGGGAAACAGAAACCTGATGGATTAAAGACTGTGTGGAGAACCAGTAAAGCAGATTTCTAAGGATAAGTTGCAGATTGAAGAAGAACAGTGCCCAAAAGGAAATATTCACTAAGATTTCTTCTTTGGAGCAGAGGGAAAGTGTTTGGGGACCTCTGATATTTCAGCTTCTCTGTGGGAGACATATGGGACTTAAGAAGGACAGCCAACAGGGAGCCTCTGAGGTGAAGCTGACATGTTCCCAGCACAGGCAGAAGGACCCGTTTATCAAGTCTTTTCTCTAGTTTGCAACCATGGGTCAGATTTTTATAATGCAAGTGTGTGTGTTCCCTCCTGCAACCACTGGCTTTAGCAGCTGAGCTGGGAGAAGGCACTGACGAGTGTGTGGCTGGACCAGGGTTCTGCTGCCCCAGCCATGAGACAGCACACCTGGTTCCCCTTGCAGTATATGCCCAAGTCCTTCTGGAGAGCTGAGAACCACAACACGACCAACTTCTTCTCTGCACTGTATGGCTTCCCTAACCAGTCCTTCTTCCACAGTGACTTGAACCTGGAGGACCTGGGGGACTTCAATAGTGGAGCCAAGTATGAGGGTGAGTCTCAGAGCAGGACTGTGAAGGCGCTGCTGATTGTTGCCTACTCTGTGATCATCTGCATCTCTCTCTTCGGCAACATCCTGGTGTGCCACGTGGTCATCAAGAACAAGAGGATGCACTCTGCCACCAACCTCTTCATCGTAAATCTGGCCGTTGCTGATGTGATGATCACCACCCTGAACACCCCCTTCACACTGGTGAGCCCTGTGCCTGCTGGTGTCTGTGTGTGCCTGTCAGCTGTGTGCACTAGGGTTGAAGGGGCTGGGACCAGGCTGGTATCCAGAATTACTTTTGCCCCCCTTCCCCTTTTGCCTTCTGGAAAGGGTGCAGTCATGACCCCCATCCCAAACACCCCCTGAGCAAGTGGAGCTGGCAGCTCATGCCCCCACCTTGCAAACCATTGCAGGGGTCTCTCTGCTGTAGTTTTCCATCTCTCTCAGCAAGACACAGATCTGGGAGCCCTTTCTGTGTGTAGATGGGGAAGGAAGTGGGGACAAGTTTGACACAAGAAAATCCAACTAATGGCTGGTTTCCTATGGAAACAACATGAACAAGGTCAGTCCCTGTGCAACATCTCAGGGAAGTGCTCAGGCTGCACTGAACAGTGTCGGTGGCATGTCCCTCCCTCGTCCACTATAGACAGTGCTTCCTGGGGCTAATCATACTTTTTTTT
>VZUA01072634.1:0-12630 GCA_013401035.1 Horornis vulcanius
TTTTTTTTTTTTTTTACAAATTCCATCTCCAAATCGCTTTCATAAAAAAAACCAGAAGAGAACATGAACTTCTCTCTGTATGTGCTACTGTGTAGGAAACATGAACAAGAGAACAAAGCAATGGCTGTAGTGGAGCAGATGTCCCCAAACATGGAATAGCTCGAGCATAGCTGCATTACAACCTGCCTGCCAAAAGACTTGAAACTGCTGCCTCACTCTGCCAAACGCCAGTGCCTGACCCAGAAGTCATAGCCTGCTTTTTCTCTGACCTTTGAGAGCACTGGAAACAGAGTTCTGAGCCCTTTACCACTTGGAAAGAAGAGTCAGAGCCTCACCAAAGATCAGGGGGCTTGAATTTACCACATGCATTTTCAGCTCCTCGTTTAGAGCTGATTCACTTTTTCTTTTGCCCCTGCAAGGTGTAAGCTTTTCTCCCAAAATGACAAATTACAGAAAGGGGTCTTGAATCATAGCTTTCTTATTTGTTACAGTACAAGCAAATTATATAAAATTTTTCAATATTATTAAGAGAAAATGCATCTTTTTGTGGTAAAAACCACAGAATTGTTGTAACTAGTTGTTTCATATCCAACAAAATAGCAGAGTTTTACATAGCAATTATGCAAGTGAACTAAGTTATTTAAAGTTAACCCTTCAATGATAGCTATGCTGAAGCACAGATTAATCTGAAATTAGATTCTTTTTTCCAACTGTTGTTCCAGCCAGCATGGTATTTTATTTTTGTCTATTTTTGTCAGCAAGGCACTCAGCAAATACTTGCCATCACTTTGGGTATTCATTAAACCTCTCCTGAAAATGTAGGGTACCTGAAAATGTCAGTTCTCATTTATGAACATTCACAGATTTAATCCTTCTTCTTTCCTCTCAAACTCACTTCTTCAGTATTATGAAAAGGCCTGATTCTAACACATGGAGCTTCAAGAACGCCTAATCAGACATAATGACAAGGCAGAATAAAATGTGGAGCTGCTGAAATGAGTGTGATTTGCATGCTTTAGCTTAGAAAAATATATGGGGGAAGCACTTTATTTCAAGAGGGGCTGGAGGGAGGGTGAGGGGATGGAGAAGGAGGGAAGCCTCGGCCTCCTGCATTTGTGAGTTCTCCTGGAGTAGTGGAATATGCCTGTGTTCTGCCTAATGCTCACCACTCTCACAAGGACTTGCAGTGCTCAGTGAAGGCAGTGTGATGTGGAACGGGACTGCTGAAAATTTCAGAGGAAAACACAGGATATTTTAGAGTGACTGTCTCAAAAAGTGGCAGATGTGACAAAATACAAAGCTCTCCAGGGTAGATTCCTATAGTAAAATGGGGGGTTGATCACAGCTATCATTTTATTTTACGAAATATCTCTTCTCACATGTTTCACTTCCCCATCTTTCAGTGTAAATTACTTTCATCAACGTAATCATTTCCCCCTCTCTGTTCTGGTGTGTGTCCTTCTCTGTCCTGTGTACTTTGGCATGTGTCACCCCAGCAGTGCAGCCAGGAGCTGTGTACGGCTGGTGCTTCCTGCAATCCATGCAGTTGTGAGGAGCTGCCACGGGAGGGTGTGCACCATTCACTTCCTTCTTGGCATGCAGCAGCTCCTACAGCTGCTCCCTGCATTTGAGAGCAGGCAAAAAATAGATTTGTTAAATAGTATTTCATTAATTTTCTTGCACAGTTCTGCAAAGAACCTAAAAAGCTGACTCCAGAAAAATTCAGGGACAAGTCTGATTGTGTTTTTGTCCAGCTGGCTCATCACTAACCTCTGGGGGAAAGCTGTGATGCTCTCTGCATGTCCCTATGCAGCCAAGGAGAGATTACAGCCAGATGTGCTGTGGCTGGGACACACCCACAGCCACCTCCTCCACAGGGCACATCCAGGCTCTGCTCTCAGCTCTGCGTCTGATCCAGGGATGTCCATGGAGCAACTGCTGCTGTCCCCAGGAAGACAGAGGGTCTGGCTGTGGGGCCTGAGGGCACCTCTTCACCATTGGGAAACAGATCCCAGGGTTCAGGTCAGATGGGGCTGAGTCATGTTTTGCAGTATGTATTGGTTTCTCAGCCCTGCTGGGATACAGATTTTATCCCAGTGGAGCATTTTGTCCCAGTGGGAGGGAGAAGAAGCACCATGAAGGATGCCAACAGCCTCAGCGAGGCCCATCACACAGTGGCCAGCATGGACCTTTGTGATGACTCTTGGTGCTGCCTGAGGGCAGTGTGGATGGATCCAACTCCCTGAACTGGCAAGAAGGAAAAGAATCCCACACGGCCGTGCTGGCTGGGAGGCAAGACTGGCGACCCAGCAGGGAGAAATGGCAATGAAGACTGAGTTTGTAACCCAGGAACTGAGTTGCATGTTATAGGAAGCACTCTTAGCAGCTGTTCTTTCTTAAAGAATACTCTTTGGTCCTAACAGAACGAGTGTTCTTCAGTCTGTCAAAGCTGAGAGCACACACACCTCCCTGCCCAGGTAACTTAGGTGTAACTGGACAAGTTAACCTGCATAAGGAGACTGGGATCCCTGTTATGCACTTCTTACTGAATTCCTTAGCAGTTCTCATTATTTTCACCCTATTCATTTTCAGAGCTTTTATAACAAACCCCTTCCCACAACAAACACTCTCAAGCTCTGTGAGTTTTAATTCAGTTAGGAGAGCTGAGGAGATTAAGTAGTTGGTGAGGGGTTAACAGGATGAGTTGTGTTTTCACCTGAGCCATTTTTTGTCTCACCAAGGATGATGATGCAGAGAAAAATATCTATTTGCACTTCAGTCTTCTAAAATCAGGACTATATCTGAGGAAGATACTTTTCTCCATGGTTTCTGCAAATTATTTTAAAACCTGGAAGTCAAGAAGTAAAAATTGTCAAGTTAGATTTTAATACCAGCAATGCATATCTATTAGATCATAATCTAGTTATTCTCTAAGCATATGTGCATTTGGTCTTGACAGGATTGAAAGAACACCAACAATTCACACCAGCTCAGCCCAGGGTATGAGATCAGGCAGGGAAAAGAACAACAGTGATGGAATAAAAATATTTTTTTACCTGAAAAATGAGCAGTTCCCAGCACAAGGGGAAAATAAAATGTCTAAGGCATGTGATAAAAAGTACATGACAGTCAATGTTGTATTTCTGGCACTTTGTAGTTTTGTCTGCCTATCTGTGTGGGTTTTACCTGGTGAAGTTCAGCTTCCTGGGTTCCTGCATCTGTCTGGGGTTCCCAAGGAGCCTTCATTAGGTATAGGATACCATCCCTTTGGAATGCAAATACAGTATCCAGCTCCACAAACTCCTTTTGGAAGTCCCTGGCTCTCTGCTGTGTATGAACCTTACTTTTAATGTCAACCATGGCTGAGGGTAGCAGGGATACACACGGATGTGAGCTGAAAGAGGAATAAATGTGAACAAAAGGCAGAAGGGCTTGCTGTCCTATAGTGCGCTAATCTGCTTTATTTGTTTCTTTATGTTGAACTCATCAGCTGTCCCTCAGCTCATCCTGGGATTGGGCTTTCTCTGGGAAGGGGCCATTACTCTGCTCTGTGTTTCAGCTGTTCTGGTCCAAACTGAGAAGAAAAACACATTTAATAAATAGAAAACAAGACACAAAATCATTGGTGTTTATTATAATAAAGTAATCAGACTCAGGGTTTGGGAACTATTCAGCTAGGAAACCAGGACTGAATTACTTTTCTATAAATAACTTTCTCAAGTGATGGTCACACTGCCAAACACAGAAAGGCTGGTTATTATCAGAGTGCCAGGAACCAACCAGCATGGCTTGGTGGTAGATACTCTTTGGTTCTCGTAGTGCTGCAAGCCAAGTTTCCCAAAAATATCCATAGGATTTTATATGATCTCTAGTGTTTTTTCCTCCTCTCTCAACTCCTTCTGCAAATCACCTGAATCTGGTCAGTCAGTCATTTCTTTGTGTAAGCAGCTCTAAGCTCCTAGTATTCATTAATTTCCTTGCTCCTAGTCTGCTTGCATACTAGGCTTCCTTCTGGCCCGTGGTTAATGTAGCTCATTAGGATTCCACAGATTATTTAATTGCCAACAGGATGCATTTCTTGGAATTCTCTTCTTTAGTGCTCCAAACTACAGTTCAGCATCATTACATGTAGATGGTGTTTGGTGAGCACATATTTCCTGTCAGGTGATCTGTCTTCATTCCTCAAGGGAGCCATGCAAAAACCATGTTTGGGTTTGGGTATAACTTCTTGCTATCTGTTCCTCCTTGGGCATTATGTTGAATGTGATTCAAGTTACTGATAGAGCCACTCACAAAGTAATTTTTTAATTTTTTATTTTTTACCTATGGGAATTGCTAACATTTTGAGAACAGTTTTGTACCATATTGCAAAATGGTGTTTCAAAGAGGGGTGGAAACGATCAAAATTTAAAATGTGTTTTTTCAGTAAATCAAGTGGGTTTGATCTAACACTGAGATCCTATTTTTACATTCTAATTTATGATAAAATGCAATCCCTGGGACTTATAAGTGAATAATTCCATACTGACTTCATCAAGACAGGGTTTTTTTCTCCCCTTACAATGAAATATCATTGAAATTGACACCTTCTGCAGCAAAAGTGAAGTTACAGCAAAGTTATATTTATCTGATGGAAATACGTTGCTCTGGAACTTTACATCTGATACTAGTTGGTGACATTATTCCTAAAGTCCCTATTCAGTTTTTTTCTTGTAAATGAAGCAGAGCCATTTCCTGACAATAATTTCTTGGCTCACTGGAAAGGTGAAAGCAACCCTTTCTCCATCCCACACTGCAATATAGGTTGCTTGGATTTAGTACCTTCTAATGGACTGAGCACTTGAAACAGACAATTGAACCTGGGGTATTTTGGGAAGTCTCCAACTCTGAAAGAAAACGAGAGTGGATGATTTAGCAACTCAGAGGTTTATGCAGTCTGACTGGTACCACTGGGAAAAATAAAACTGGAATGGAATTTCCAGAGATAGGAATCTGGCTCCCCATGCTTTTCTTCACAGAGATGTTCAAGCTGTGCAAATTTGACATATTGTAGAGTACACTCAATAGAACCACAGGCCCCAAGAAAATTGTCACCTGCCTTCAGTAGTAGTCCCAAGCTGGAGTTGGGGGGGTACTAAGTACTTCTGGACCAGACAGCTGGAAATTCAAAGTTCCACGTTTTCATAGTTCTGTGTATTTAATCCTTTGTGCATCAACAAGTCCCCTGTTCATTGGCCACATCTATTTGTGACCAGCTCCAAACGTGGAATTTGAGGGATCATCTCATAACATCTTTGTGAAGATGTTCATTAGTCAGCTGAGGACAGAGCTCTAACAGGTATCAATACCCAGCAAGGAAGGTGGGCATCCAAAAGGGATGAGAGAAGCACAGAGGAGAGAAATGTCCACCTAAGAAAACAGGGAATTTCTCCCATCTTCTTTCCACCCTGTTTGCCCAAGGCAAAGGCTGACAGCTTTTTGATTGTGATGGTGTGATGGATTGTTGCTGGGGTGTTGCTATTGAAATGATTGGTGCTGGATATTTGAAGAGATGAAAGTGGAGTGATTTTTCTTTTGGGTTTTTTTTGTTTGGTTTTTTGTTTGGTTTTTTTTTTTTTTTTTTTGTTAGTTTGTGCTTTTTCTCAATTGGATGCATTTGGATATGCATGGCCATGCTCAGACTACCCTGGACATATGGTACTGCCCAGTATTGTGTCCTGCAGAGAATTGTCTTGTGCATAGCAGTGCTCTGAGTTGTTTGGAGGAGGGATGAATATGTCTCAGGAAAGATGCATGATAGTTTGTTGTTTTACTGTATCTTGCAGATTCAACCTCTAATGATGAAGCTTCCCACCTAAATTCTTTCTTTTTGGGAGCAGAAAGAAAGGAAGAAAATGAAGAGTCTGAGCTGTTGATACATTGGGATAATATCTTTCCATTGTATTGAACATTTCTACCTTTCCTTAAGTTTTGTTTCACCAGTTCTGCTTATCATTTTCTCATTGTTGCTGATTCTTTCCCCACTCCACTGCCTCTCCCATGGATTTTAATGTTGAATTTTTTTCATTAATGAGTAACTATTTTACACAGAACGATGGGGGGGTTTTCCTCATAATTTCAAGAAAAAAAAAAACCAACTGTAAATGCTGCATGATTAAAAAGTCATAAACCATTAACTAAAAGTCAGGATTGTTGCATAGATATTTGTAATGTATGTGTATGTCTTAAATTTTTGTGTGTCTGTGGGATGTTTGCAATTGCCTCTTTTTTCCATTTGTGAAAGAAATTCTTCTTGCTGCTAAGTGGTGAAATAAAACATTGGTAAAGGCAGATTTGATGCTAACTATGCCTTCAGTCTCATGAAAATAAGCTATTTTAGAATGTTCCTGTTGGCCTATTTTGTAGCTATTTACTTTACTGGAAGTGGTGTGAATAAGCATGCTGTGGTATGGTGCCTGGGACTATAAAATGAGTCTTGCAGTAACAGATGTTGATTAATGATGTTATTTGTAATTATTGTTCCTGCTAGAGGGCAGATGTGTAAGAGAGGTCCTGCCCTGTGCTGAGTAAAGATCTGTTCTGTGCAGCTCTTGTGTCCAAGTCTTCATTTCTAACACATGCTTCTTCTCTGTTGTCAGGCAGCACATTCCCAGTAGCATGGTCAAGAGGTTCATGTAGTTCAAAAACACTAAGAGATCCTGTCTCAAAGCTTACAGTTGTAATGCTGTGCAACCAATGGATATTTCCTGCCCTTGGTGGTTTTGTTCAAGGGATTTAATTCTTCTGGTCTTGACCCAAAACCCATTGAAGTTTGTTGAATGAAGTCTGTTCATTTGAATGGGTTTTAGATCAGGTCTGTAAGTAGATCTCTTTCCCATCCTGTTCCATGTCAGACCAGTGTATTTGGCTTCTCTTCCCTACCATCCCTGGGATAAGTGAAACTGAGGGATCAAAGTCCAACTTCACAAATATTTTGAAGTTCAATAAGCTGGCATCATGGAGCTGCTGATGGGGCTGGCATTTCTGCTTACACTGATCATTTGCAACTCCTTGGCATGCATGAATAAAAGAATTCTACTATTTTCTTTGTCACTGATGTCTCAACAAATAAATACTTCCAATATGTTTAAATTTTCCATTTGTTCCTGTCACTTGTGTAGTCTCTGTTAATACCTTGGGGTACATAGAAGCACAGATTTGTGATATTAAAATAGACCACTGGGCCACAAAGAATGTTCTTATGCTTTTGTGGTCAATACCTAAAGAAGAAAAAGCTACCATGATGCTTCTATGCAATAGCACAAGTTCTGCATGTGATGAGGGTTCATTTCTTTTTGAGCTTTTGCAAGTTATGGTTCATACACCCTAAAGCACCCTTATGTCTTTGCATCTGGAACACAGGAACCGCTCCCCAGAGCGTGCTTCCCTCAGTGCAGTGTTAATCATGGCCAATGTTAATGTTAGAATTTACACAAACATTACATTGATCTTGACCTACACTTCTCTCACTAAGTGAACTGTGTGTTTTTATTCACTAGTGCACCTACACAGCAAGAGTGTTTTGTAAATGTCATTCTGCTGCAATGAACAGGGGCAAATAGCAAAGGATGGAGGGTGTTATTAAGGAGCTTTCTATGTGTACTCCATAAGGAGAAATATTTTGTGATACACAATCCTATTTTTTGTTGGAGTATATTGAAATGCCCATTGTTTTAAATGGTGTGCATCAGTAAAATGCAGGATTTTGTTATACTTGATTGCAAGCCTGATGTTTTAATAAAATAGACTTCTTTATTCTTTACTCTTTCTCTCTTTCTATAATTTATAGCCTACATTGAAGATCTCACAAGATGTGTTGAGCAAAGCAGAAGACTCATTATCGTGTTAACTCCAGACTATGTTCTCAGGAGAGGATGGAGTATTTTTGAGATGGAAAACAGACTCCATAACATGCTAGTCAGTGGAGAAATCAAAGTTATTTTGATTGAGTGTACTGAATTAAAAGGGAAGGTGAATTATCACGAAGTGGAATCATTAAAGCACACCATCAAACTTCTCTCAGTGGTCAAGTGGAAAGGACCAAAAAGCAGCAAACTGAATTCTAAGTTTTGGAAGCGCCTAGTCTTTGAAATGCCAGGGAAGAAAAAGGAGGTGGTGTCTCGGCATCAGGTCCTGGATTCTGCAGAGCAGGGCCTCTTTGGAGACCTCCAGACTGTGCCCTCTCTTGCTGTCACAGGCACTTCTGCCACGCTGGTGGAGTCGCGGGCGGATGTAGGCGGTTACCAGCAGGCAGACTCTGTGCACATGAGGCACTTCTGCAGAGGCTACGAGTACGACGTGTCGGCCGCCACGCTGCCCATGGCCCCCGTCAGCAACCACCACACGTACTGTAACATCCCCCTGGCCCTCCTCAACGGACAGCTACCTCTCAACAACGCCGTCAAGGACCCCCAGGAGTTCCACAGGAACAACCCCTTGCTACCTTTATCGGCCCAGGAGCTCAGCTTCACCAGTGATATCTGGTAGAGAACACCAGGGCTCCCTGGAGATGCTTCATGGCTGACACGAAGAGGCGTCTGAAAAGAACTTTGCCCTACCCGCACGGGGTGAGAAAACCTATTCAAAGCAGCAGCACACTTGCTTGCTTTTCTACTTGAACTATTTTGTTTACATTAACAAATTATTGACGAAGGGGGCATTCTTTTGTAACTCTGCAATGGCCTTCCTGTCTTTTAATGTACGGTTTTATTGCTTCTTTGAGAAGGAGCAGGGAGAGAAAAAATGCATCCCGTCACTTCACAGTGGGCTTACGGGGATAGATAAAAGGTCACTGTATACGATCTCCAACATCCATACATATTTAAGTAACAATATTTGGAATACACAGAAGTTGCTGGGTTTTTCATATAGACTGCAGTACGGTTTGAAATTCTAATCGTGCTACAAAAATTATTATCTCCTGCACAGACCACAGGGGGTGAATCATCTTGGAAAGGAAGGAGAAGGAAACCTTCCTGGTAACATTGTCTTGCAAATACTTCTTAGAAGATGCCCAGCTGAAACAATGCAGACAAAGCTTTATCAATAAAACGCATAGTAACAGTTACTACAAAATAAATCACCTGCTACCATCAGCATCTCTTCATTTTATTGTTGAGGCATGTTGTATTCCTAGTCAATGGTTAAGCAGTGTGATTTTATTAAACAACTTACTAGAATATTGGAGTATGTTTAGGAGGATTTTAAACAATTTTATTTCACAATTTTTTGCAGATTTTTAATGACTTTTTCCAAACAGTTTAAGTATAAATTTAGCTGTCTATTGGCCAATTCATTAATCTGAAATTTCTTAAAATCTAAGATTTGTAGTAAAGTAATTTTATGTAGGAATTTTTTTTTCCAAAACCAGTAGTTATGATTTGAAATTAACCTTTTTTGTGAGAACATCAGCAATAGAAAAGAAATACTACAGCAATATTCAGAGATTAAGTGCTAGATTATTCAGGTTTACTAGTAAGTAAACTTTCGTTGCAGTGATAATCAGCTGAAACTGTTTTCTCTCCTGTTTATCAACCTGCCAATTTATCTACCTTTTAAATATGGCAGAAGCAGGAATATTTCTGCTGTCTGTGCCTAGTGAGAAGTGATTTTTTAATCAACTGGCAAGGTCTTGCATTTCACTCTTGTGTGAGTGATCCCATCAGTCAAATAGGATCTTGCCATTAGTCATGAATGGCATTCCTGCTGCTGGTGGATGAGAATTTTTGCACAAGGTGCTCAGCATCAGGTGTTGCTGCTCAGCAGTACCAGTGAGTTCTATGGGGATCTACACACTCAGCTGGGTAAGGGTTGCAGAGTCCACCTATGGAGACAACCATACTAAAGGAAAAAAGCTCTAAATAATGAAGGCAAAAAGCCAATTCCGCAGGTTTTGGCATGGCTCTAATGAAAGCATGGCAGACATGAGAGTTTTGTCTCAATAAGGTCTGCTGGAGCAAGTTCCCAAAATATTTTTAAGGCAGGCAACCTTGCCTGTGCTTCAGTATGTCTTTAGCATTGTTCTCCTTGATTGCATGAATAAAATTAGCACTCTGCACTCAGCTGCCTGTGGTTTCATCAGCAAACAAGTCCAGTAAATCCTTGACATTTTGCAGTAGTTCCTAAATTGAACCCTACAGTCAAATGGAAACAAACACTGACCTAAGACTTAAAAGTATCCAGAACTGGCCCAAAGGCCATGAAAATCATCTCAAATGTGCAATAATTCATAGAGGTCAGTATTTTTCCATTGCTTCTTTCCCCAGTTCTTTATTCTGTGCCCCGCTTCACCAGTCATTGTCTGTAAAAATTTTCATTAGGTTCTAAATAATACATGTTTCTCTCATTTTTTTCTAATATTATTATGCATTTGACACTAACACTAAAAATGGAAATCTAGAAATCTATTAATTTATGACACACTATAGAACTATAACTTGCTCTTTTGTGAAGTTAAGTTCCAAACATAGGTGTTTAATAGATGTATTTTTCTACTGAGAAAGAAAGCTGTTTTACCTCCATTATAAATATATGTATTTCAACTTCCTCCCAAAAATTTACAAGATTTGCACTGTTTTATAAGTGTTACAGACTGTGTTTACACTGGCTATGTTCTTTAATGCAAAGTGTAATTAAAATAAAAAAAAAAAAAAGAAAAAAATCGTAACTGAAAACCCTGCATGAAAAGAGCTGCATATGTTTAAATGAAAAGCTGTACTTTTCATTATTTTCCTTCCCACATTACTCTAGAATCTGATTAATTCACGTAGAATGTTCAGTGAGATTTAAACCTGCTAGTTCTGTATTAAGCATGCAAACTCAAAAAAAAAAAAAAGAAAAGAAAAAGCATATGCAGGTTGGTCTGCTTGTTTTATTTACAAGGATTTAATATGGGTAACAAATTCATTAACCCAATGACAATATATCTCAGAGCAGTAGTTATTCTAAAGAAAAATGCAGTCATGTTTGTATTGAGGAAACATGAAAAGAACAGGTTTTCAGTCATTTTGCAAAAGCACATTGAGTGTCTGTGTATCGATATCTTTTAGTTATAGATGCCAAGCTGCAATCTGCTTTAAGATTTCTGAGTGTATACTGAGTACTACAACAATATATACATGAATCAGACCTGCCTGTACCCCTCTGCTTTTAGTGTGGGGGTGGGGACCTGAGCTCGGGGGGCCTCTCGTTGACTCAGTTTTGTGTGATACCAGTAGAGAATCATAGGATTGTTTAGGTTGGGAAAGATCTCTGGAATGATCAGCTCCAGCTGTTAAACAGCTGTTAACTCCAGCTCTGCCAAGCCCACCACTGGCCCATGTCCCCAAGTGCCACAGCCACATGTTTTTTATACACCTCCAGGGTTGGTGACTCCACCACTTGCCTGGGTAGCCTGTGCATGTGCCTGACAACCCTTTCAGTGAATAATTTTTTCCTAATCCAATCTAAGCCTCCCGTGGCACAACTTGAGGCCATTTCTTCATGTCCTGTTGCTTGTTACTTGGGAGAAGAGACTGAGCCACACCTGGCTACACCATCCTTTCATGGAGTTGTAGAGAGTGACAAGGTCCCCTCTGAGCCTCCTTGTCTCCAGGCTGAGCCCCCCCAACTCCCTCAGCTGCTCCTCATCAGACTTGTGCCCTTCCACAGCCCTGTGCTCTTCCACAGCTCTGTGCCCTTCTCTGGACACACTTGAGCCCCTCTATGACATGCAAGAGGCCCAGTGTTTACAAAGATAGCACTTCAGGGTCTAGAAAATCACTGTCAAACAGTGAAAGGCATCCATCCATGGGACTTGGGTGGCACAGGAGCCATGAGCTTATCCCACTGTGGGAGTCACCTCCAAAGCAGCCCTCCAGTGTGGCAGCAGTGACAGCTGGGCCAGGGCCTCGCTGGCAAAAATGTCCAGCTCATTCATGGGAAATTCATCATCTGAAATAGAAGGACATGTGGGCATTTTGTGTTCCCCTGTCTCACCAAAGCTATGGTGGCTTTATCAGCTGGATTTACCAGGGGAGAGGCCAGGACACCACCCTGGCTGTGCAGCCCCACCACCCCCAGCTTGTCAGGCTGTGCCTTGCCCAGTGACAAAAATCACCAGTAGCAAACATCCTTGTTGCAACCATGGGGGCTTCTGGTTTGGGGCACATTCATCTTAAAGATGGTTTATGATAATGTTTGGAAGCTACTGTTTTTACCTTTGTGTGAGATATACTTCAGAGGCAATTGTGGTTTAAAGATTGTCTATAAAATCAGCCAGAGGTTGGAAGCCTATCCAGTGCTATAGATTTGATGCTCCTAAAGAATGTTGAGCAAGAAAACAGGGTAATTTTAAATTAAGTAACACAGTGAATATTGACAGTTCTCAGGGGCTGTGTGCTGGGCTGGTATTTTAATAATATTCCTTTTTATAGACAATAGATGAGAAAATATCTCTACAAAGATATTTCCATACTCTGCCACCAAGTCTGCTCCAAAACCCATTCAATCCAACAGAAAGAGTTCCATCAAGTCCAGCAGACTTTGGATAAGACCATAACACCTTATGCTTGCTTTGTACAGAGGAATATGGGAAAAAAAAAAAAAAAAAAA
>VZUA01072634.1:12663-35862 GCA_013401035.1 Horornis vulcanius
GAGAGATAGAAGGCAAGAGACTAAGAAGCATTTGCTTATTTATTCTGTCTAAAATGAAGCTTATTTTTGTCCCTGTTTGGTGTGGATATGCTCCAGGACCATCCAGCCTTGGGAAAGGAATTTTGTTCATTCTTTGTTATAAACAAGATAAGAACTTGGGAATAAATAACAGATACTTTTACAGGGGGAAAAAAATCATTATTTTTAAGGGCCTCTGCTCTCAGTAGTTCCTTTGATTCAACAGCCTCTCTGTTCATGGAAATGCATAAGCACATACTTAAATTCCCCTTGATTCAGTGAGAAATGTTTTGCTGAGCAGGGCCTGGGAGGGCAGTTCAGTGCCAGAAATCACAGCACTCAGCAGCCTTTAGGACTGAGCCCTGATGGAGAGCTCCAAGCAGCTTTCCCAAGGTCTGTCCCTGAACAGAGGTGAGAGGAGCTGTTGGGTCTCACAGTTCTGCTCACAGGAGGGAAAGCCTTCAATGCCCCTCAGCCTGGCAGTGGCACCAGCCTGGGAACTCCTCATGGATGGGAGAACAGTGGGGTTTTGCATTGTGTCCCAGCTGGGCAACTGGGAGCTCATCCCATGGGATGGCTTTGTTAGAAATTCTGCCTGCAGGACACCTCCCCCTCCATGCAGCAGCTTGTGCATCCTCTCTTGCCACCCTTGGGGGTTCGTGCTCGGGCTGCAGAATTCCTGGGACTCTAAGAACAACCTGGAGAATGTGAAGAAGAGAGAGGAAGAAGAGGGCAGTCAAAATGCAAGTGTTGTTTGTCCAGGCGGAAACACTGAGTGAAAAAGGGGAATGTCAGCTCTTGTATGAACGCATCACGTTTGTCCACTCCTCAATTCATGCTGTGCAAAGTTCCCCAGAAAGATGGCATTTCTTGCCAGGCAACTTGCTTCAGAACCCTTGTCTTGATAATTTTAAAATTAAAATTTCAGTTTTTCTTTTTTTCAGGGATTTCTTGGTTTCATCCACAGGGAAAAAAAGAAAAAAATCTGCTTTTATATGTGTGGGAAAATTCCTCAGAAAATAAAACCTCACACTTTTTGCAGACCCACAGGTTTTCAACTTGCATGCAATGCCAGATGTGTTTCCTTGCCCAGGCCCAAAGGAAATTGTGAACAGTACAATAATATTGATTTAATATAATCAGTATTTTTCTATTTATTTATAAAATAAAGTAGAGAAATGTACCTTCCTCTACTGTCTTAGAAATATTTAAGGTTTTAAAATTTCATAAATAACATTGATTGAAACAGTTCCAATTTAGAAGTAGTTAGCCCAGCAAATGTTAAAAATAGGACATTTGGTAATATTTTGTTATAGGAAGCAAGCAGAATTTGAAAATTTAAAGTAATGGCATGATACATTCTTGCAAACACAAACACCAGTGTTCTGAAATATATTTTGCTTCCCTGAAGAAAGGGTCTGCAGCATTTGTGGTGNACCCTTTTGATCATTTCAGTGCCACTAGAGAAATTCAGAGGTTAATAAGGCTCTTAAATAAAGGCTCCAAAGAGGAATAAACAATGTNGTAAAAGTTACCAAGATTTGCCAGGATATTTGTCACATAAATATAAAATATCAGCACTGCCAATAGAAGCAGAACATGACCTGTCAGCGTTTTCTCTTCTTTGCAATATTATTGTATAGCTATAGACTAAGCAGTAAAGCAAATAAATAATAGTAATAATAATAAAAATACAGTTTGTCAAGGAGCCAGATTCTCAAGGTAGGTATTCTATAAACTACTCTAATTCATTTTGATAGAGTGTAACTGGCTTTCAAAGGTTTTAAGGGCTTTCTTCTCTTCAGGACAAACACAAAGATGGAACAATGTATTTTATATTAGATGAGTTTTGCAACTTCCAAGACTGTAAAGTTATTTTATATTAGATGAGTTTTGCAGCTTCTAAGACTGTAAAGTAATTCCTTTGTAAACAGCAGTGGGTGGCAAATGTTTGCCTGGCTGTGAGTATCCAGTGTGGATATTCAAAGTGGTTTTGCTGGAGTGGGAACACCATCAACTACTGCTGGACCTGTTGGAGCTGTTGGAGCAACAGGGCTCAATTTGAGGGCAGTGGGGTACTCACCATGCTCAGCATGGCAAGGAGGGCTCAAGAATTTGACTGGAGAATAGAGCACTAGTTCAGACTGTGCTCACACTGGATAGAGGGATTTGCAAATCTCTGGTGCCCTCTTTTAAAAGTAGCCAAGGCAGGAATGAAAATTGTCAAAGGAAGAATGTGCACCTAATTTCTTTCTAAATCAAACTTATTTGGGATTCAGAGCATGCCTTGGGATTTATGATGTGGAGGAGAGAATTAGTGATTCTTATTCAGAGAGCACAAGGGGTTTTGCTCTTGCTACCAAAGATATATTTCCATGAGAAATTCAGACCATAACGTGGCCTAGACTTAATGTAAATTAGCCTCTTATGAGGTGACTCAAGAAGAGAGGGTCTAATGAGAAGTGAAGAAGCTTTCAAAGCACACTATACTCTAATCAGCTGGTGTGTGAGGCTGAAAGGTAGCTTCTGTCAGCATCTTGAAGGGAGCATTTAATACTTAGTCCCCAAATAATATTAGAGACTCCATGTTCTGTATAGGCTGCACACAGAGAATTAACATCTCTTCCACAGATTATAACAACCTTTAAAGCCCCTTAAAAAACTCTTTGATTAAAGGATATCAAAGACTTTGTGATCATGAAATAAGCAATCTAACACCTAACTCCTTTGGGGAAATATTTTCCTCCATCCTTTAGCAAATGAAAAATAGGGTTTAGAACCATTTTACCCAAGATCCTACCAAAAAAACAAAAGCAGAGTTTGGGCTGTGCTCACAGTCTCCCAGTCTCGAGTTCTGACCAGTAGATAACATTTTCTGGACTGGACTGGTAACTCCAGGGCAAATTGCCTGATCCTGGCTCTGTGGTCACATCATCTTGTCCAACAGAAAAGGTTTGTTCCAGCCTGTGTGAACAACCTCTGGGTGTGCCCAGGGGGGTCACAGAGGGGCTGTTTTGGGGGTACAAAAGAGCTCTCCTAGAGAGAATCATGATGCTTCTGTGTGGGATCAGCAGCTCACTCAGAGAGGGGAAAAGACAGAAGCTGATCATGGGCACTGAAGTGACTTTGGAAGGATGCAGGCTGATGGGATGACAGGAATTCTGTGTGCTGTAGCAAATTATTGACAAGAGAAGACAGCAGGGGAAAAACACTGAACTGACACATAATTTGTGCCTAACAACCACCCTGAACACATATTAGAGCCCTTATGTTGCCAAGCTCAGGGAAAATTTGAACAAAGTTCAAACGTCATTGCTTTCACCCATCAACATAATGAACAGAAGAAGCATCTGTGATGTAACAGTGACAATCTGCAAGGAAGACTTCAACCAGAAATTTCAGCTACCCTGTGCACAAACAGCCCAGGCCAGTGCAGGTGTAGGTACAGGCTAGTGCACAGATAATTCAAAGCAGCCCCTTTATTGTGGAACAAAAGTGAGCAGCCTGAGACAAAACAAAGGAGGATGTTTATGTACTTGCTTGACCTGGCCTGTCCTTGGCAGGCTCCCCAGATGTGAAATACAAGCACGAGTGCTCTGTGAGAAGAGTGACATGGCAGAAGCATCCAGGCTGGGTGAGTGTGTCCAAGAGATGCTACAGAACAGCAATTCAGGGCAGAGAGGGGCAGGAGCTGAAGCAGGAGGGGAAGGAGCCCACCACCACTGTCCAGCAGACCTGCCCATGCTGGCAGCTGCTGGGGATGTGTAGGGCATGGTGTAGGGCATGGGTTCTGCTTGGACACAATGGCAGCAACATCTTGTGATCATTGCAGCCTGCTCTAAAAACCACAAAAAGGTTTCTAAAGCTATTTATACCAAATTTCTGAGCTCCTCTGGGTCCAAAGAGAGGCAAATCCTATCCAAACAGCTCTGCCCTCGGGAAACAGGCTAATAAGGGGCTAATAAAGGAAGCAATAACAATAGTCATTAATTTGGAAATTCGTTTTAAATCCCTTTCTTAAACCATTAACTGTATCTTAAACACTCATCATCTTACTTGTTTTTAACATACTGAAAAGGGAGAGGGTGTGGAAATAGCATTGCACAGAGCAGGAAGTGTTTTACATGCCATATAAAGCTGGTCACAGACATTTAGATTAAGTGGGAGGTGAGACATTAGGTCTTGGGTACCACCTGTGATGCCCATGGGAGGAATAGATGGTAAACAGGCCCTTCAGGGCAGCAGTGCAGAGCTCCCACACAGCACCACAAGAACTGGGATGGCACAGAGAGCTGGGGCAGCACAGCCCAGTGGGCAGAGAGCCCCAGTGCCTGGTGGGCAGCTGAGCACCACAGCTCACATCCACAATCAGCAAAAGAGAGGCAGCCCATGACAAGGGCTTCTCTTGCAAAAGACAGCAATACAATAACCTTTGAGCTGCTAACCATTTTTCCTTTCTGGCAGCCAAACAAATGTTACGAAAGAGTAATTCTCAGCATCCATTATACCCTGAGGGTTAAACATGTGTAAGAAGAGATCCAGATAGAGAGCTGGCAGCATCTGCTTCTCCTTTACTGTGTGGAGAGCTCTTCTGAGACTTGAGGGATGATGGGAGTTGTCTTTTTTTTTTTTTTTTTGAGAAATAAGGTCGTGGAAATTGTCAGAGGAGCATATGGAGCAATTACAGCAAAAGCACAGAAGTCTCTTAGAGAAACTTCTGATTTTAAAAGCCTGATTCTTGTTATTTTACAGTAAGACTGTAAAGCACAAATTCTCTCCAAGAGAGCCAGGAAAATGCATCGGTTTTCTGCAGGCAGTGACAGAAGTTGGTGGGGAGTGGGCAGAAGGGCACAGTGTGTGAGGGGTGGCACAGGGATGCCTGTGTGGGGCCAGCATCCAGGGCACAGAGCTTCAGGAGCTGTCACTGTCCCTCCCACAGAAGAAGATGCAACTGCATTTCAATAAACCTTGTGAGAGAATCTGATTTCTAATACTCGCTCCCTCTAAGCCAGCAAAAAGCCACAGGAATAGCACTGGAGGCAAAGCTACAATGTGAGAGTGGCTGAAGTATCACCAGGTAACCTAGCCAGGGCAGTTTAATTTGCAGCTTCTTTAATAGTACATAAAAACTGTGGTGAGGAAGCAGTGTTTTCCCAAAGTAGCTGAAGCAGAACAACCTCACATAATCATCAGCCTCAGTGTGTCCACATGGCTGTGCCTGGCACCATTGGGAATGTGACTTTCCCCTGGGCTGACCTCCCCAGCCCCAGCCCACTGCTTTTTCCCAGGTTTACCACGTCCTGGGATATCCCTGCTGATCCCCTCAAAAACCCTTCACTGACTCTGATTCCCTGATAAAACATTTTCATGCTTAACCAGTACTTTGCACTGAGCCATATGAGCAATTCCATGGCTCTGAGAAGGGAAAAGTTCCTCATGGGCAACTTGAAATGCAGCACTTGGGCAGTGAGGCTGACTGTAATATTTAGAAATGACATTTTGTGGTACTTGGTTGATTTAGAAGCTTACCAGGTAACATCAAGAAATCAGTCTTCAACGATCAGCCCCTTACCTCAGCCTCGGTGTTTTCCTTATGGAATGAAATTAGTTCAGCATACGTGTGAGCAGTGAGACACCAACAATGAGCTTTTCTTTAACTTTGCTGTCTTCCCTACAGGCTATGCAGGAAATGACTAAGTCCTGAGCAGGCAGCCATGGACCTGGTGAGAGATTTCAGGTATGTATTGGAAGGTAAAAAATGTGCTGGTGTCTGTTAGTCAAGCACTAATCAGCACTACATCTAAGAAAGACTTCCCCAGGGAAATCATAGACTGCTAATTTGGAGGGAGGAAACAGTGCAGATTTTTCCCACTAAGATGATAAAATAAAGGTCTCCAGCTGAGATACCCGTTTGGGAAGATGAATGATAATTTGCCCAGACAGGGGACAGCTGAAATTAATAATGATATTCTGCTGTGATTTATACTGCTCAAAAAACAGAGTCAAATCAGTGTAGTCACTGGGGATCTGTACCTGATTTCTCTGAATGAGAATTTGTTCCATTAATCTGGGTGGCTTTAAGGGAAGACTGTAATAACTCTGAGCACTGGGCTTCAGTTGGTGCAATGGTCTCTATTGAGGACAAAAAAAAAGGCCTGTGAGTTCCAGGGTCTGTGTTTTTGTAACTAGATTAGTTAATGTGATGTGGCTTGGCAGATCTTGTGGTTCCCTCTAACGTGGAGGGAAGTTACCAGAAGTGTTTTCAGTTTGCCAGTTGCAGTACAAAACCACGGTCACCCCCTTTCCCCAGTTTTACTTGGGTAGGACATCAAGTACTGCACCAAATTTTAAGAAGTGAGCTTCCCACTCAAACCAACCAAATCTTCCCAGAGTCAGCTGTGCTGTAGAAGACCACAAAAGTCACAGAGGCCAGAATTGTCCCTCCTGACCTTAAGGACAACCAGGTCTCACCTTTCTCTTAGACTGTGCCTCTGCAAAGAGCCTCAGCTCATCTGACTGCAAGGTCACCCCAGAGCTGGCCCTCTGAGCCCTTCCTGCCACCCTCAGCTTCCTCTCTGAGAGCTGGAAAGGCAAAACTGCAGAAAATGCTCTCAAAAGGTTAAAAATAACGATGCAATAGAAATTCTGGCCAAGAAAGGATCAGCCCTGGAAGCTTTCTTATTCTCAGTTTGAGCTTGGACATGTGGAAAAAATAATAGTCATGAAAGGACTCACAGGCTCTCCCAGTACAGATGAACAATAAACAATACAAAGGCAAAGAAAAAAATAATAGATAAATTTTTATTATCCTCTGAGCAGTTGTAACATGGCAATTAGGACAGGATAACAGGCAGTTTAATGCCAGCATATGCACTGGAAAATTGGAGGTGGCCACAAAGGGGATTAAATATGACTGCAGAAACAGCCAGCATTGGTATGGGAGAATAATCAAAATAAGCAAAAAGCAGAAAGGGAAGGAGGATTAACACTACCAACCTTTGCTACACTGTTCAAAAAAATGTCAAGGGAAAACCCAAACCCATACAGCCACACACAAGTAAAGCAAATTATCAGCCTGAGCAGGAGGACATGCCTGGACAAGAAACAAAACAAGTGATCTCTGTGGGGTGACCTAAATTCAGCAAAAAGAACAAAAGGGTTCAAGTATTGCAGAGATAAACTGAAAGTTTTCTGGTTTGGGTTTTTTTCTTCTTGTTGTTGTTGTTTTGGGTTGGGTTTTTATTTGTTTAGGTTTTTTATGGGGTATTTTTAGTTTGTTTATGTTTATGCTTTTGTTTGTTTTTATTGATCAGAGAAAAAAAACTAGGAAAAAGAATGGAAGTGATACTGCTGCTTCAAAGCAAGAGATGGTACAAAGCATGTGGCTCAGAGGAGGAGTGTGAGCACCCACAGCGCGTGCATGTCTGTTCACAGCCAGCTTGAGGGTTCAGGTTTGACAGAACAGATTAAAGAAGAGAAGGTGCTGAGCACATGGGTGTTAATCCACACCAGGGAAGCCCACAAGACAGCCAGGCTGGGGAGACAACCCCCACTGTGTCCCAAGGTAGCTCAGCACAGCCAGGGTCAAGGGGAGCAGTCCTGGGGTGGCTAAAACCACCCAAAACCACCGAGTCACAGCTGAGGTGCCCTGAAACTGGGGGGTGGAAAGCTCTGGAGGAATTGTGATGGACCATGGTGGAGGGCATCACTCCTGTTTGCTGCAGCACAGCAGCGTGTTGCAAATTGCAAGTGACAGCTGCAGGTCACCAAGTTGCACAAAGGCCTTGATGAGCTGGGTTCAGGTAATGAATGGCACAAAGTGCTTCACTGGGACAGGACTCATCTTGGAAAGCCCATTCCAGCACCCTCACATCTGCTTCAAGGTCCAGGGGCTGCACCTCAGTGTCACATCCTTCTTGGGTGAACCTGATGGAGAAGGCACTACCTGGGTGCTGAGCAGACAGAGCTTTCTGGGATGATTTGTCACTGGTTTAGAAGAAACAGAGGTGATGACCTTGAGCAGCTCCAGAGCTATGGGTTTGCCCTTCACATAACACTCATGTAAATGTGCCTTTCCAGGCATAAGCACGACTGACCTCAAGTATGTGGGCAAATTGTGTATTTATTGCTATAAAATGACAGCAAGTTCACTGACAAAAGAAGATTGGGCAGCTGGTGGGGATTTTTAATCACAGAGAAGATTCAGTGGTCACTGAATGTTAATCCACAACTGTTTACAGAATCACATTGTTACTGCAGCATGTTGGTTTTTCTTTGAAGGAGTTAAAACTGTATTCTGACAACATAATGACATATGGTTATTAACTGACTTTAAAAGAGCATTTAGGAGATATACAGTGTTTTTTAAAACTATATATAATGTTAATCTACATACTTTATATATAAATTTATCTAGCTATGCAGGATATGTCTTACAGGAAACAAAGGGGGCTGGTAATAGCTTGTCATAAAATTTTATGTTGTGGTTTTCTGGTTTTTGAGATGTTGCTGATTTGTCCATTTATAAACAAACAGAAAAAACCCTTAGAAAAAAAGCCTAGAACAGTACTTCAGAGACTTGGTCCTAAGCTTTCATATTCAAATATCAAATGACTGTATTGCTGTTCTCCTACTTGTAGTGTTAACTAATCCAAAGGAAAAAAGACAGGAAGGAGAGATAAGGCACTGGGATGGGGCCCAAGGGGATGACACCAGTTATGTCTGCCTACACTTCCACAGTGGATGTGTAAATGAGGATAATAAACTGCTTTACTCCCACTCTCAGTCTGTAAATTTTATGAGCACATGGGCCATCCATTACTTTATAACCTACAGCTGGGACTTCTGGAAAGCAAAGGAATAAAGGTAGAGTTGGCTTTTTCCAAACCTCCAAGAATTTGCTCTCAAGATCGGGGCCACAGGGTACAGTCCTCTGAGGCTGGTCTGCAGAGGATTCCAGACTTGCTGACTCTGCCTGGGATTGCTTGGCCTGTGACCTCATAAAATGCTCAGTCCTGGATGGATGAAATCAGCTTTCAGCCTGTAAAGCCATGTAAGCATGCAAACTGCTTGGGGAAGGTAGGAGAGCTCAAGGACTTAAAGATGTTTAATTGGCTTATGGAGCTAAACTCCTTAAAGAACTTAAGCTGCTGTGAAAAGGGAAGCTGGTTTAAATCCCCAAATCTCTCTGCTGGGAGGTAAAGCCCAAGTGTTCTCTAGAGTGGTAGTTCAGGGTCTGGCTGTGACTTGGCTCCTGCATAGCAGCCATCAGCCCTCTGGAGGGGACAGGTTTCCTGGGTGGCACAGAAGATGCTGTGACATCTGGCTCCCCAGTATCTTTGCACTAGTGAAGCTTTCTGAGAGGCTGCTGAAAGAAGCTCTGATTTGGGGAGGTCTGAGCACTCTTTCACCTCCTAGGAACCAGAAAGTGAGAGACCTGTGAGAAATGAAAACCAGGAGGTCTGTGAATATGTAGTGCCTTTGTTTTTACTTCATTGAAGTTTTTGGGGGGGTTTTGGGAGGTTTTTTTGGGTTTGGTTTTTGGGCGTTTTGGGTTTTTTTTAGTTTTGGGGAATTTATTGTTTTTATTGTTTCATTTCTGCTTCAGCTGCTAGCTCTCATTATGTTTACGTGATTAAAATGCCACTACTTTCTCCTTAGGAGAAAATAAAAATGTCACTTCTCTTTTTAATAAGGTTAGAGCTTTAGCTGTTCCAAGTGGGCACATTAAACCATTTTGTAGTCAGTATTAATTTTTGTGCCCCCTCCTTTCACTGAATCCAAATCTTCATTTCTGCTCTGTGCATTACTAGAAAGATGCTGGAGCTGCTCCCTGAACAAAGCAGTGTTGAAGGGAAAGTCCCTTCCCTTGTCTTTCTTTGCTTATGCAGCTGATCCCATCAGCCCTTGCCCTACAGAATTGCACAGAGGTGTTCCCATAGATCGGACAGAGTTTGGAGCTCTGGGCAGTGTCCAGGCAATGGGAGGAGGGTCTGTGCCACAGCCCTTCACCCCACTGTGTGCAGGCTGTGCTTGCACATAACCTGGCACGAGCTGCTCTTTAGGTGAATATTGTTCCAATGGGTTTATTTAGCAGTTGTTTCCAAGTTATCAATAAAAACAGTGAATACACCCAGTCTCAGACCTGTGCAAACACATTTCTTTCCCACAAGCCTTCCATGACTAAATATCAGTGAATGACTGGCAGATGTACAGAGCCTTCCCATTCTTCCCAAACCGCTGAACAACTTGTCAGATTTAATTTTTAAAATGTTTACAGTCTCAGCTGACAGCTGCACTGTGCAGCAGCAACATCAAGGTGAGTGCACCTACTCAATGCTCTGCCCAAAACGCTGTGAAGTGCAGAGAGAAGCTGACAGAACCCCACGGGAGCTGTGCTGCCTCTTTCCAGGCTGAGCCTGGTGTTACAGGCACAAGTGAAACTTGGCTGGAAGTTATATGCAGGTTATTAATATAGAAAGATAGAGAATGTTTAGATAGGATTGGCACAGATCTACAGGAAAAGACACAGACTTATGCATTAGTTAATGTTGGAAGAGGGCACTGTTGCTCAATGCCTAAATGAGCTTCCCTTTGCCTTCCCCATCCAGAAGACACACACACACACTAATTAGGCAGACTCCCAAATACAGGATATATTTCCCTTGAGGAAAAGAGGAGAATTTAAAAGGCTCTGGCACTGCACTGGGGCACCCAAGTGTGTTTGAAATGTTCAGAGTTGGCAAAATACCGAGATGAAAAGCAGCTTGGAACTAAATGGAAGCTGGAGCAAGAATAGAGGAGACTTCCCCAAAGATGTTTAATAGGTCACAGAGGGCAGGTTTTGTTCCAGAGGGCTGGACAGAGGTTTATAAATTACAGTTCCTCTTTTGCCTTTTTTTCCTTCTCTAAGAAAAGGAGAAGCAGAGGGCCTGGGAAATGCAGATGTGTAAGAGGGACTTGAGCAATGAGCTGGGCTTTTTTTTGTAGCTAAGGCAAGGTTAAAATTGTGTAATTTTGTGAGGCACAGGTTAGGCTTGCAACAGGACTGAAAAAATCTGTTTAATGTACTGAGAATGTGCCCTGATTGACACATGACATTGAGAAGGTTAAAAATATAGGATAAAGTTAATTTTTTCAAAATATTTTTCTGAGAAAGAAAGGTGTCCCCACATTTAAAGTTGTTGATCTTTGCTTTCTTTCCTTTCGGAAAGAAGGGAACAGAAACCAAACCAACACCCTGCCCCCAAAACCCCATGCCCAAGACTTTAATCTGACAATTCCTCCCGACCAAGGGTGATTCAGATACCAGCTCCTTTTTAGCTGACCACCAAACTTCAGTGGTTTGGATAAAAGGGAACTGTGGTCTGAGTCATCCAGAGTTAGTATTTTGGTTGGCAAAGTCATGCCTGCAGGATTTTCTAAAGTCAAAAAAACTCTGCTTGTCTGCCAGAATTACCACAACTTGTCTTGCTTTCAGAAAAAGACCATTTGCCATGTGATATTTTGACTGATAAATTTAATGTGGTTGCGATTAAACTGTCCATTGTCGGTTTTCTTTGTGTGTGTGTGGTGGTTTGTTTTGTTTTGTTTTGTTTTGTTTTTTTCTGAGAGATCTGCCTGTGAAGAGGCAGCAGCTATTTTTTTCCATAATTGCATCTGTTTCAGAGAGCAGACAGATGTTGGGCTGAAATTCATTTTGGTATTCATAAACCCCATTGGGATCTGATGACCTAGTAACATATAGCTACTGTTCCTTGCAAAGTGTTTCAAAGTGTTCTTATTTTGAATGAAGAAATGAATTTGCACAAGATGGGAGGGAAGGGAAAAACCTCTAGTAAGGCAGATGGCTGCACAATAGCAACATACAATAGTTATACAAAATGTGAGAGTTCAATTTATTTCAATAAATTATCTTTATTTTGCAAAATTGCCATCCAGCCTTTGTGCACTGGTATCTTTGTAGCAGGCAGATACTGACTTGGTATTCTGATATAAGGCAGAGTCACAGTGAAATACTCCGTGAAATACACAGGAAAGAAAATCAGAGTAGGAAAAAATTCTCACTGAGAAACAAAATAATAGAAATAGCTTTCACACAGGGAAGCAGTTATCTGTATAATTCATGTATTATTGCACAAAATCACCATTGAGGAATTCAACTGGTGCTGGAATAGAGTCCAAGACAGGAGTGCAAAACACCATCAGAGGATACAGCTCCTCTCCCTGGAAGTGTTGGTTTCCCTGGCTGTTTTCAGGGAGAGCAAGGCTGTGTGCTGGAAACTTCCAGAGGCAGCATTTGTTTCCTTGAGAAACTCTGAAGGGCTGAGCTAAAACAATGCTGTGAAGTCCTGGGTCAGGCAGGCATGGAGGTGCTGCAGGGAGAGGGCTCCTCGTGCTCCCTGTGCTGTGTGGGAACAGTCTGGCACAGGCTAGCTTGTCTGGGTACCACTGGAAAGAAAATAAATTCCTGCAAAAGTCCCAGTGAGTGGCATTTGGAGTAATGCATATTTTGTGGGAGACCTATATATTAACTTTTGGCCTTGGGAAATGAGGCGGACATCCTGGCTGGGATTACAGTAGTCAGAGGCACTTTTTCCAGCTTGCCTGTCCACTCAGGAATCCTTTGGGAAGGAAGCTGTTTGGTCTCATTTTGGATATCCTGTGAAAATGAACTAGCATGGTTGGCAGGAACTGAAAAAAGTTATTTAATTTTTAAAGAGCTGAAAACTACTGCATGTGCTATTGAATACTGTACGGGAAATCACTGTCTTGGTTTGTTTGTCTGGATTTCTGGTATTTCCAGTTTACTCAGGATAGCAACCCTGTCTCTTGATCCTAATGCAGCAGTCTCTGTAAAGTGGAAATCTGAAGACAGATTCAGGTTTAAATATGGCTTTCAGCCTTAATGTGTTTGGAACGAAGTGAGGAATTTCTTTAGTTCAAATAGGACAAAGCATGAGAAATATTCAGAGCACAATCCAACAATGCATTGAAAACAAGGACATTTTACTGTGATTTCCAAGCATTGGAAATGGATCCTACATTCAGGAATGCTGAGGATATGAAGAGGATTGCGTGGGTAGTTTTTTGTTTTGGTTTGGGTTTTTTTTGCATCTTTTAACTAAATTGGAATATAAATGGACATCCATGGCCTGAAACTTGAATCTTCCCTTTGCGGTCCAAAAACATTTTGCAGCAGCTGCACTAAGTTATCCTGGTATTTTCCAAGGTGTGACCTGATAAAAGTATTCTCTGCTTTTCTGTGGTCATGAAACAGTACTCCTGGCATTGTGTGACTGCTGCCAAGCTAGCATCCAGACATATCCAGGCTGTATACAAGCCTATAAAGACTTTTAATGTGTAACCTTAGCCAGACAAGGGATGTCCCCTAAAGAAACACTAAGGAGCGTTTCTTTATATGAACTCTACTTCATATAAAAGCCAAAAGTAATGGAGAATTTTGTGAAGTATTTTTATTCTGGGAGAAAAGTGCTGGTGTTGGAGCATCAACATCAATCTGATCAGGTGCCTCAGGTATGGGCATAATGCAGGTTCCTTACAGAAGGTAAGAGAACTTCAAGCAAAATAAATCTCTCAGGGAATATTCCAGTGCTAAGGGAAGCTGGGATTCGTGGAGATCCTGTCTAACATTGGTGCACGTGCTGGGGAGCTGCTGCAGAGAGGAGTCCTAGGAAAGGCTGGCACACTGGGATGGCTCTCCACCATGAAGCTAGGAGCAAGGGAACCCAGAAGTTTGAAGAGGGTTTTGTCTCCTACCTGTATAGCAGGGAGCCTAACTTGAGCTTTGGGGCTTCTGGGCTTCGTGTTGGATTTGTATACTGAAATTTCGTATGCTGAAAATTTGCATGTTGGGAAATACATGCAGAGGGTTGGCCATGGAGTCACAGATGTGGCATGAGGTGCTGAGCCTGGCTGTTCCCACAGCCATGGGAGTGGCAGGGTTGTTCATTCCCTGACCCTCATCTGGGTGATTATTTCAATTAAACGGTCACCTGTGTTGGTGAATGATAATTTTTCTGAATTTACAGTTCAGAGAACAGAGAAATGCTGAAAAGAGTCAGTTTGTCCTTTTCAAGCTAAGCTGAAAAGTTTAAGAAGCTGTTTATTTCCTGTAGACCAGAAATCTTGTTCTGAGTTATCTTCTTGTTTATTATTTCTCTGCCAGCTTCACACCTGTATCTGAGACTCAGTGTAAATAGAGCTAGAGGAAACAAGCCAGCATGTCAATTTAAGCCTCAGTTTTAAACAGCCTCTTCCTTCACTGATTGTCACATTTGGCAAGGGCAATTACTCTTGGTAGGATATTATGGACCCAAATCTGTGTTAGGATGATGACAAAAGAGCTCAGAATTAGCCCAGTACTTCTGGGGTACAATGGTATTTCCTTTGCTGAAACAAAGGAAGTTCTTTCCCCTTCATTCTTGCACTTCCCTTTTAATACAAAACATCCTTTGCATGCACATAGAGATTTTAAAGGTTTTTTATGTTTGGGTCTGTAGCTGTCGAATTTGGCTTCAGGGTTTTGACTATGGCTGTTGGACAGAAAAGCTGTACAGATAGCATTTAATTGTCTCTTGTGCTTGTTAAGCTTTGGTTGTTTGGCATTTTTAAAATTGAATTTATTATTAAGGGAATCTGTTCTTTTTTTATTATTGGTGAGGTGAATGTGGGTTTATTAACAATTTCTGATTCCTGGGAATTACTCTGCTACACAACTTCATGCAGAAGAGCAAGGTGAGAGAACCTACTCACAAGTCAGCAATAGCACATGCAACCTGTTTGGTCCTTTGGGAAGGATTTTCCAGGAGAAGGGCACAAGGCTGTGAGGAACACCTGGTGCACATTTCTGCATCTAGAACCAGTCAGCAATCTGGAGTGAAGAACTCAGGCCTTGTAAATCTGGTTCCACTAGTAGCCTTGTCCTTGTGGCATTTGTAGCCTCAACAGATCTGCTGTGAGTATGGGTGACAAAAGCAGCTGCTGCTTCTGCTAGACCTGCAAGTCCTCTATGGGGAAATGATGCTCTGCCTTCCTCAACAGCAAGGGAAGAATTGCTCAGAGCCCTGCCTGCAGTGTTGTGAGTGTGACTGGAGCACCCACAGAAACTCCCAGCCAGGGTGCAGGGGGAAGGCATGTGGTGGTAAAATGTGGTGGTAGAAGCACATAGCAGGGGTCGTGAGACCTGCCTGCAAAGATACTACATGCCATGTTATACTTCTAAATGCTTTTATACTTCTCATTTTCGGATAGAGCTTTCTGTCAAGTGGAAATGAATCCTCAAGTCGGAGCATTCACCAGAGGCAGGCAAGGCAGGCAGGATTAATTTCTGCAAAGGATCTAAGAGATGGAGAGGGAGAGAGGGCGTTGGGTAGACAACAGTTGGGAGTTTCACACCAGTTGTCACCAGGGAGGCAGGAAGGAAGTGGAAAGTAGCAGGAGACAAAGGACAGCCTGAAGGTTAGAGAGAAGTGATAAATAGGGATTGAGAGAAATAACATAAGCAAAAAGCCTAATGATGTATTTATGTAATGCAGGACAGCTCAAATGGGGAGCAAAGCTCTGGCTTAGCTTTGACAAAGGTGACATGAGGGTCAGAATTTTCTGAATGCTGCCCAAGGGAGAGCAGGGGGCTGGGCTGTTGCTACGTGTGGGTTTCTGATGCATTGCACAACGCTGCATTACATGTTTAGCTCTTCAACAAACTTACACTTTAAGGCAGTGATTGGCCTCAACTCTTTAGCAGTGCCTCCACATGCTGGCCTGCAGGCAGAGAGCACAAATTCAGAGTCACATTAGCGATAATGTACCCAACGTGGGCTGCTGTACAAGAATACCTTGAAGCTGAGTGATACATCAGCACTTCTTTCAAGGAAATTGCCAAATGCCTTTATTACAACACTGCCCCTGCTGCTGGCATTGCAGCCGTCCTGGTGTGCTAACAGACACCAAATACACTTGGACCACTTTGTCTTGATTTTATGTCTGCAACTGTGAAGTAATGATTGAGAATTTCGGCCCCTTTGCTTGCTCGCTGAGAGGGGACAACACCCTAAACATCCTTTGAAAATGTTTAAGGACTTTGTCTCAGAAATATGCATTTCCACTGATATATGTCTCTAAATACGAGGCCCAAGAATACCCACAAGTCCTTCCAGCCTGCTACACTACGGTTGCACGGCGTGTCCCTCCTGCGGTCCCAATTACCGGGGAAAGGAGGCTGTGAGGAGTAGTGAGGTTGCGGTGCTGCGGTGAATCTGCCTGCAGCGCTCGGGGCCGGGCTGCCGGAGGGGCTGCAGACAGCTCAGCACGGCGGGCACGGCCCTGCCCTGGATCCGCGTGGGGCCGCGGGGCTGAGCCGAGTCTGTGAGCATCGCTCGGGAGCATCTCCGGGAGCATCGCTGCCGCCACCCCCCGGGCTCGTGTTCGCAGCGCCCGTCACCCGAGGGGAAGGGGCTGGGAGTGTCTCAGCTGTGTGTGTATAAAATCCTCTTCTTTGGTCCCTGTCACGGCAGTTTTGGTGGGTTTCAGGGGTTTGAAAGCGCCGTGCGGGAGCGCAGGACCGGGCAGGGAGCACGGGGCTTGCTGCGCCAGAGGGGTCCCCGCTCTCGGCCCGGCCCTTCCCGGCCCCGCGTGGGGCGGTGCGAGCAGGGGAACTCCCATATCCCATATTCCAGAGGCGATCCCCCCATTCCCGCCCCACGGGGAGCGCGCGTGGGGCGCAGAGCGCGGCCGCCCCCGCCCCGCCGGCGGCAGGTGGCCCCGACCCCCGCCGGCGCCGCACGTCACTTCCTCGCAAACTTTTTCCCGAGCTGCTCCCTCCGCCANGCCCGCGGCACCGTTAGCTCGGGGCGGTGGAGCCATGGCCCGCAGCCTGGACGGCATCGACCTGGCGGCGCTGCGGGTAAGGACGGCCGGGGGCTGCCCCGCGGCGGGGCTGCGGCGGGGTGGGTCCCTCTCCCCCGGGCTCGGGGCTGCCGGCTCCGCTCCTCACCTCCGAGGCGTGTGCCAGGCTTCACCCCGCGTTATCCGCTTGTCGGAGGGGGCTCCGCTCTGCCGCGCTTGGGGAGAAGCGGCGACGCTGCGGGCCGGCTCTGCGGGACCGTGGGATAGCCGTGGTGCTGGCGGGGACAGCAGGGCACGGGCAGCGCAAATGTCCGAGGGGCTCGGGCTGCCCGGGGGTGCAGGCTCGGGGCTTTCTCCTGGTTCCGCCGCCTCGGGGCCGCCCCGGTCCCGCATCCCGCGGGCTCCAGAGGTCGCGCTCCCTTCGCTGGTTCGAGGGTCCCGCGGGAGCGCTGCGCTGCCCGGCTGGGAGCGCTCCAGCGCGGAGGCTCCTCTCCCTGCCAGGATAATAAATAATTTCTACCGACATCCCTAAAGGTGTTGTGAATGCTGTGGAGAAAAAAAAAAAACCAAATGGGAAACTGGGATATTCTGGAAGAAAATATGTGCGTGGGGGTTTGGCTTTTGTGGCCTTTTTGTTGTTATTGAAGTTTGGGATCTTTTAACACCCCCCACCCCACCCCCCCCCACTCCTTCCCCCAAGCTAAAAAAGTCAGCATTCACCTGGTTTGCTGTAAATTTTTGTTGTTGTCTTCATATGTTTTTAATGTAAGCCAAACTTTGGCCACATTAAAAGCTGTGCTGTCAGTGTTTCACATCCACAAAGTGGTGACAGGGCTGTGTGTGATGCCCCCGAGTTCCACTTGCCCTTTTTGCTTAGGAGCTAACCACCGAGCAACCCATCCAACCCAGGCAGGTCTGTCGACAGAAGAGGAGGGAAGGGCTCAATTCCGCCAAAAAGCAGTCATCCTCTGACAGTGAAACCAGAGCAAGCCATTGTCTGAAAATATCAGGGAAATAAAGGAAGAAGGCTGGCAGAAGCCTTTGCGATATTCACACGGCGAGGAGGGTGCTCCAGAGTGGAGGCAGAAAGAGGAAAAGCAGCAGGGACAATGAAGTCAGGAAGGATGGCAAAATGCTTCTGGCTAAGCAAGCAGAAGTTTAATCTGGCTCTGCCGATGGGTGTAAGGTTTAGAGCTTTAGCAGATGAATCTCATCTCCTTAAATAAATAAGGAAATAGTGCAAGTTTGAAAAGGAGTCATTCTGCAAAGCAGACAGCAGGTTTTGTGACAGAACCATCTGATTCACAGCCTCCAAAGGCTGAGAGCACTGTGAGTTTCAGCCTCAACAGGGGAAGGGATAAATATGTCTTGTTTTGGAAGAAACCCCTTAGAGCACATCAGCAGTCATTGGGGTTTGTACTAAGTAGGAAATGGCTGGTGAGGAAATTATTTAAAGACAAGGTCCCTTGACTTTGCTGTGTCTGAGGTGTTTTGGGGCCAGTGGGAGCTGCCTGGTGCTGTGCTCCAGCCTCCCACAGTTGTGAGCAGGGTCATTTTCAAATAGATTGCTCTGCTCCCCTCCAAATGGGTGTTTGCCAGGGCTCTCCTCTTTCCCTGGAAAGAAAGGGATCTGGGATTTCCCAGCGTTGCTGGGTTCACCAGGGCAGTCAGAGGCTAACAAGCCCCTGAACTCTGCATTAGGTGCTGAGGCACAGAGGCCCTGTAGAACTTGTGCTTCAGATACCTGTATCTTCTCCAGCTGCAGGGATGTGAAAAGTGCATTTTGGTCACGCTCTTGCTGCATGTGCTGCTTTTTATTCTGCCTTACAGAGGAGATGGATGGCCTGGGTGCCCCTGGGTCAGTAGTCTTGCTCTTGCTTTCTGAGTGTGCTGCAGGTGACTCGAGGGAAACCAAGGTGGTCACCATATGGTTCAGTGTATGATGGTAATTAACCCTAGAGTGATGAATGTTCAGGCCAGCATTTTGGCATCTTTCAAAGGGAATCTAGCAAATTGGCAGGTGCTGGCTGTTGGAGGGTTAGCTGGACCATGGGCTTAAGTGGTAGCTGGGAGGAAGCACTACATCAACAATGATACATAACTCCAGGATAATTAAGAAGGTGGCCCATTGTGAACAATGCCAGCAAACAATGCTGATATCCAAGCAAACAAGGGCAATCCAAGGACCAGAGCCCAGATTAATATCCTTTATGACTCTTAACAAGGCTTGGTTCACTGTGGTGTCCTGATTAAAAGGAGAGAGATGGCCAAGTATTTGGCTGCGCTCAGACCTGTGGAGGCTTGAGATGTTAGTGCTCAATTTGCTAGCAAGGACAGGATAGGATTTGCACAATATTAACTTTAATGCTAATGTTTATTTAGATAATTGTTGGGGTCTTTCCTAGAGTGAAGCCTTTAGAAGCAAACTATGAGGTTGCTAAATCAGAATTAAATTTATTGAAAAAGGAAAGACGAGCTAATTTTGAGGCACTTAAATTACTATATTTGCATAATAAATAAGCTTAGAGATGAAGAGTGAGGACAGCACACATTTAAGTGAGAGAGGCAGTTGTAAAGTCCAAGTTGAAAATGTAGTTTGGGTTCCTCTGGGTTTCTGTGCACTGTGGGCACTTCTTAATTCAGCAGTGCTGCTTTCTGGAGGAGGGGTGGGGAGTTAGGGTGCTGCTGATGCTTCCCATGGAGTGCAGTAGATATTATGCATGGAAGCCCTTAGCTGGGAGAGCTCCTCAGAGAGCTGCTGTGAATTTCACTGCCTGGACATGAGCTGCCCACAGCACAGTTCTGTGCAGAGGTTGCACATGAAGCAGAGGTTTTGTACCATCCACCAGTTGCTTTAGCATTAGCAATGGTTATTTGCTGACTTCAGTCCCACTGAAGTAAAGCATTTGTTTATATCCAGATTAGTCAAAACGTAAAATGAGGAAATGAGAGAAACCAAAGAAAACTTCAATGAGATCCAGTCTTGTAGGCATTCTTATGCCTGTGCTTAGGTCCATATGTGAGTGTTCCCACTGATTTCCTTTTTAGTGAGGGCTTTTGATATTGGAGTTTAAGTCTAGAAGGCTTACTGACTTGTTTTAAAATAAAAGAAAGAGAAAAAAAGACACAGACTGACCTTTATGGGTCAAAAGTAAGTCGTCTTGAACTGATCTACACATTGCTTTTTTGAAGAAAGAAAAAGTCTGGTAAGATTGACAGTCCAGGAAGTTTAAGATTAAAACTCATTTAACTTAAAACCAAATTGACTCATTAGTAGTTTCAGGTATGGAAGTCTGGGCTATGTTGCTCTGAAAGCTCTTGGCATTTATCATGACAGTTGTGCCAATAAAGGTAGAATCTGATCAGAAAAAAAAGTGTGTGTTTCCACTGGGATTTTGCCAAGGTAAATATTTCCATATCAGATATGAAGAAAGAATTACTTATATTAAAAGATTACCATATAAGTTGAGTGGAGAGTAGCTTGATACCTCTAAAAAAGGATGTTTTGCATCCAGAGGCATAGAAATTGTATTTCTGAGATAATGTTTTTCTGTATCACATCCCCCAGCAGTACCAATACACATTAACTGACATGACAGATTGCTGAAACAAATGTGGTAAAACTGACACATGGAGTTAATAATATTTTATATAAAACTCTCAGTGATACCATGGCAAGAAATGAGCAGAGTGATAAATGGCTTGTCCAGAAACCAGGAAATTGATCTCTTGAATTCTTAATGGTTTTAAATAAATTGCTCAAGTGAGTTTTAACTGAAGCACGAGATTTTTAATGTACTTAGTCATTTAGGAGAGAGCATTGCCCATGCCTTGCAACAGGATGGGCTGCCTGTACCTGAGGGGTTGCAGCAATGCTGCAGGAGAGTCTCTGCTGCACTGGTTGGTGTTAGAGCAACTGGTGCTACAGCATGAGGATAGAAGTTGGTTCATGTGGAATGGCAGACTCATCACCTGACTCATTAATCCTTTATGTAAATTAACAGCAATCTAGTTTGGGTTCAAAGCCAGGAGTTCAATATCTCAGTCAAATTCACTTTGTTATGTTTGCAGAGCAGGAGAGTTGAGTGTTCTCAGCCTGCCTGTAAGTAAAGGTTGCCTGGTTTGGTACATTTCCCTTCACTAAGGTAACTGGGCTCAGGTGCTTCATATAATTTTTCACTTTTGCTCTTTAGGTTTTTTCCTTTGTTGCACTGTTCATAGCAAGTGTTTCACAGCAGAGGACAGCAGCTCAGCCTCCAGGCTAACTCAGTGTGGTAAGGCTTAGGAACCTGGAGTTTTTCCTTATTCTGCTATAAAGCTGAGTCAGCAGTTGAATTCTAGTATTTTGCACACCTCTTCATTTATTTGTTGTATCTGCTGTTGTACCATCCTGCTGATCTTCACTGAGTTATTTTTTATGTAGAGTTTTGTGAAACTTGACTGAAAACTTAAATATTAATGCATTTCCTACCCTATGGTTTGGCAATTTCCCTTTTAGTGTGTAATGCAGATCATTAGGAGATGTGCCTCAGACATTTCATTCTGGTGGTGTACAATTACTTTCTGTTATGAAGTGGTTGCTCTAATCCAAATAATGTTATTTCTTCTGCTCTTTGCAGGACCCTGCGGGAATATTTGAACTGGTGCAGGTTGTTGGAAATGGGACATATGGACAAGTCTATAAGGTTTGGATGCTGCTTTAATTTGGGATGCTGTTCTTCATAAAGCTGTATTACCTAAAGCAGAAGTGAGCATCATTTAAGAAGGCGGACAATGGTTCCAGTAATTGCCTGGTTTATCTTGCTCTCTTTTCTGCATAATGCAAAATGTACTACTTGGGAAATTCCATGGCCCTTCCTTCTGTCATGTTTTCATATCTCTTTGCTGCCACAGGACACATAAACGGCTTTTGTACTGACTCCCTCTGCTCTGTGCTTACTTTCTCTTTTTCAAAATTATTTAAAAGGCAGAAATTTGCATCAATGATGGCTAAATTTGGCCTGGATTGGGTGAAGTTCAAAACTCAAGATAGCAGTGCTTTTCAAGACAGAGGTGTCAATTAGCCCTGCTCTGCAGGCAGGCAATGAAGTATTTGATTTCGGTCATTACCTTTGTCACTGTGGTATTGAAGCAGAACCACCAAACAAGAAACTACAGCAATTAACATTGTTTGCCACAGCATAGCACTCTGTACACTATGCAGTGCACAGTTTACTTTAGTTATAACAACAAGCCTAGAAAAGTGTCCTTTCACTGTGAAGCCCGCCCTAAAAGTGATTTAGGAAGAGTTGTGATTAAATAGAGAACCAAGTTCCCATTTCAAGAATGAAGACAGAGGAAGGAAAAGGCTATGCTGCTAAACTCTTGCAGGTACATCAGAAGAGTAGTGGCACTGTAATAACTCTGTCTGGTGTTGCTTCTTCCTCAGGTCCCACTGCTGACAAGCCTCTGCTGGGCAAGTGTGTGTGCACTGATCCCTCTATAGAAAATGCACAAGGGTCCTGGTGTAGCAATGCAGGACTGTTCTTCTTTCTCCAGTGCATTGAATACATGCTGCATTTTGGTGTCCATCCTCTGATGGCAGATCTGCTCTAATCACATTTTACTTTCCCTTTGAAGATAAAGGTTCTGGAAAATGCTTTACAGGAGCAATTCTGAGAAAATCTCTCTTTTCCCATGCTATCATTTTTTTTAAATTATATTTTTTTAATGTCAGAAGCAGGTTCTTTCTCATGTAACTCTTTGTGGTGGTGAAGTCTGTATTGTTTCTGAGATTGTCATTCAGATACTGCTCTTAATGCTACTGAATTAAAAGTACATGCTATGCAGTTCACATGGTCAGATTAGAAGCCAAGAGAGATTTAGAGGTGCTGTTGGTTTTTACCTGTAAAAAGATCCCAAACCTCCTGAATGTTCTGTGAAATAGTTGACTTTCTTTTTTTGTCTGCGTTTATTTCATATTGGGAAAGAAAAAGTTCAATCTAGTCATCTTTTATGAATGTTGAGTATGAATCAGCTGCTTAATCATGGCAGAAGCAGAAAGGAGCAACGTAGTTTGCTTCTCTGCTGCAAAAGAAAAAATGTTTTGGGCTGTCATGTAGCACACTAGAATGTTAGTTGCCAAAATGTACGAGAAATATTGACAGTGAAATTTAAATTATTGAAATTTAAAATTGTACCCCGAGCATGCAAGAGACCAGGGTCTAGCAGCCCTGGGAATGGGGTGATTGGAGTCTCTGCTCATTCTGCACTTGGACTGTGTGGAACATCCAAGGCAGGCACTGAGAGAAAGGATCTCAAAGGGCTGAGGGCACT
>VZUA01072642.1:0-12878 GCA_013401035.1 Horornis vulcanius
GCTGGGGGAATGGTTGGACTCGATCTTAGAGGGATTTTCTATCCTTAAAACTCTCTAATTCCTAACGAATTCCCCACTTTCTGTTCCAAGCTTGCAGCCACCCACTTTGAACAGAGCCACAATGCTGCATTCACCAGAAACATCTTCCAGCCCTGAGCATTTACTGTGATTTGCTGGAAAGAAGCTTTCCCTTGAATTATTTATTCTTCCTGGCAGCCCATGGTCAAGGAGGAACCCCAGGAATGCTCAGCCAAGCAGGGAACCACTTGATCCCATCCCTGCCTAGGGAAGGATGAGGCTGCAGCAGGACAGAGGAACAACAGCAGAGTCTCTGCAGCATTTTAGCAATCACCAGGCAGAGGGAATTGGCAAAAGTAACTTGGCTGTAGAGAAAAATCCCTCATTGTGTTTAACAAGTTTCCTTTTGTGCTTTAAGAACACCACTTTGAAAGCTCCTCGAAGCAGCCACCCTCAGCTGCACGGCATCAGAAGGGGGCTTTCATGAGAAAAAGCACTACAAGAGATGGTCAAAATGCTTCTGTGCAGGGTTTTCACATAAATCAGTGTTTCATACCTTGTCCTGGGAGAGGCTGAGCTGTGCTTTCAGTGCCTGACTCTGCTGCTCCCAGGATTTCTGCTCCTGCTTCAAGCTGCCGACTGCACTCTCCAAGCAGCTGACTTGAGCGACCTGCAATGAGATTACATCAGGAATCCTCACTCAGGAATTTGGTTTTTTACTCAATTTGACTTCAAGGGTTATCCTTAAAGCTAAGGAAGGAAGGAAAATGCAGGAAAGCAAAAAGTCCCTCAGCTCCCTGAATTTCCACACAATGGGATTATTATTTACAGTGTGCAGGTTGCTCTGCTGCAGTTCAGAGTTCCAGCAAGTTAGAGATGCAATAAAAGTCCAAAAACACTGTCTTCCTTGTCCTGCTGCAGTGTTTATATCCAGGCCTCTCTTCCTTGTAAAGTTTGGAATTTTCTACATAATCAAATTACACTAAAGCTGTGCTCCAGAATTCAAGCTTTCCTCCCTAAGACCAGCAGGAAAAAAAAAAAAAAAAATCCAGGCAGTGGCAATTAAGCTTTTATCTGGCTTGAGAGTGAGGGAAAAAACCATCCAGAGAAGTTTTACAGGTTATGGTGATACAGATAATGGTACAGAAATTTAACAGCCCTTTACAGGATTGGTGTGGATTTGCAGTTTTCTTACCTTATCAATGCATCTGTTCAGTTCCTCACTCAGGGCTTCTTTCTCTTTCTGCAGCTTTTCATTTTTAGTGGTTAAACTTGAAACTTCATTTTGAAGGTCAGCAAGATCAGGACATCTGGGCAGCTGTGGGAAACAAACCCTTCACAGTTGCATTTCTGTGCTGTCACAGAATTTGGCAAGAAAATCATGGGATGCCCAAATGGTTTGAGTTGGAAGGGACCTTTAAAGGTCGAACTCCAATCCCTCTGGAATAAGCAGGGACACCTTCCACTATCCCAGGTTGCTCCAAGCTGTCCTTGGACACTTCCAGGGATCCAAGAGCAGCCAAATTGTTTGAGCAGCCTGTGCCAGAGCCTCACCATCCTCACAGGGAAGGATTTTTTTTCCATAATATCCCATCTTAATCACTGAGTTTTAAGACACACAGAGGGAAAACCACTGCACTGCTGACTTCCAATCCTTTTCCCAACTGACCCAGGGCTTTATCACTGCTTTTCCTCTCTCCTGTAATTACACTCCAGCCACAATCCACTCCTTTCTGAATAGGCCTCAGCTGCTTTTGCTTTTTAAGACCATTATCTACCCTGAGCACTGGGTGCCTCAACTGAGTGTTTTACACTGTGCAGAAAATGACTTTGTGGAGCCCTAATCAGGGAACTGACTCATTTGAAGCCTTCATTATCTGTGTTTATTAGCATATATTTACAGCCAATTGAACTGTGCTTGTACAGGAGATAACTGAGCTCTCCAGGAAATTATTCTGAGATGTTGTGAGACTCTGATATCTCCAGATGGGTTTAGCAACAGGAATTCCCCCTGACAGGACATGCTGGAAGAGCTCACTCCTTAAATGGAGCTAAAATGGGTTATCTCCAGTTACACAGGGAATGCTCTCCTGTGGAGCCCATTTGCCCAGTCTATTCCTTAATTAGAGCTTTCAATCTTTATCTTGACCAAAGCTTCTCTTTGTAGATCCACTAGTGCCAAAAATATTTTAGCAAAGCCTGAGTGAGACCAACCTTATTTGAAGAATTGTGCTTTGCCCCTGGAAACTGTTTCAAGAGGAGTTACATTCCATTGGTTTTATGACCTTTATTTAAAGAAATAAATTATTTCCACCTCTTAATGGATGAAAATTAAGAGATAGTGAAAATTATTCTGATGAGCAGTCAAATAGAATCCTAGAAGGGTTTGGGTTGGAAAGGACCTTTAAAGGTCATCAAGTTCCAATCTCTCTGGAATAAGCAGAGACACTTTCCACTATCCCAGGCTGCTCCAAGCCTCATCCATCCTGGCTTTGGACACTTCCAGGGATCCAGGGGCAGCCACAGCTCCTCTGGGCAATAGGATGCCATACCTGTTTTGTCTTCTCCAGCTCCTGCTTGAGGATGTGGTTCTCCTGCTCCAGGAGATGAGCTTGAACCTTCATTTTTGACACCTCCATCTCCAAAGACGACACCATATTTGATGACTGCAAAAAATAAAAGGCTCAGATTTCAATTCAGGGGACTCACAGAGCACCAAAGTTTAAGCAGAGGATGCTGCAGCCACTGGATAGAGCTGAGATGGCACTGGATGAACCACAGCTGTGCTGGAAAGTGCAGGGAAATATTTGGCATCGCTAGGCTGTGTTTTCAAGACAAACCTGCACATTTTTCCCCTCCTGGCTTTTGGCTGCTGTTCTGTTTAAGCCAGCACTTAGCAGAGCTCAGCTTTGAGATCCCATGCACATCCCAGGACAGGGATGCCAATTCCAAAGCCCCCAAAGTCCAACTGTAAACCAAACCAAACCCTGTACCTCTATTTTGGAGTTTTCCAGTTCCTCTTTCAGCAGCAGCCTCTCCTTTTCCCATTCTTCCAGGGTACACTTCCCCTCTTCCCTTTCCTTTTGCTTGAGCACCCTTGCCAGCTGTTGATTGAGATCCTGCACATCTGCTTGGTTTTTGGAGTTCCTCTGGCTGAGCTCTGTATTTTCAGAGTCCAGCTGTTGGTTCCTGGTCTTCAGATCTGCCACCTGAGCAGGGACAGGAAAGACCCAACACCTTTACACTGGGAATGAGATTTTGGATATTTCCTTCCTCTTAAGGGAATTAAAGATCTGACAAGTCTCACTTTGACAGTGACTCCAAACAAATAATTTGTCATAATTGGCCTTAATTAGACCAGTCACATCAGTCCCCCAACACAGCACATTTTGCCATGCTGGTGTGGGTTTTGAGGGTTATCCTAAAAGATTATTCTGAGCAAGTATTTTCCAAGATGACATAGATGCAAAAGGTAATGATTCCTTCTATTTCACCCTTCTATTATAACAAGCCACCCCTAAAATAAAAGTAGCAGCCACATGGATACAACTGGCAGCATCCCTGGACCAAGCCAGTTGGGAAATGAGGAGAGGTTGAATAACAATTTCCCATGAGCTACTGCAGAGAATCGCAACAAAATGACAAAACAGATTTAAACTTTGTATTTCTACAAAATTAACTTTCCCTGTTGTGCGGAAAGTGCTCTCTCAAGCCTGTAAAATGCAAAATTACAGCTTCTGTCTTATGAGCAGGTCAAGCAAGCCTCAAATCAATCCCAAAGAGGAAATAAAAAGAGTTATCAAAATGTTTAAATTTATGAAATGCTCATTTTCTGCTGCCTTTGTGACTATCCAAGGAACAGCTTTGATGCAGTGATGATTTCTACAGAGAAGGTTCTGGGCTCAGGCCACACACCTGCTTTTTCAGGTTGTCAACCATCTTCTGCACAGCCACTTTCTCCTTTCTCACAGCCTCTATCTTCTGCCTGTGGAAAAATGAAAGCTCATTAACACTAAAATCAATTATCAATACACAAAACTGCAAGATTGCACAGGAGGACTTCACCACAGGTTGTGCCAGAGGAGGTTTATATTGGTTTATATTTTAATCATGAAAGATTCCCTCACTGCCCAGGGCAGTGGTGGAGTCACCATCCCTGGAGGGATTTAAAATCCATGTGGATGTGGCACTTGGGGACATGGCTCAGTGGTGGCCTTGGCAGTGCTGGGGGAATGGTTGGGCTTGATAATCTGGGAGGTCTTTTCCAACCTTAATGACTCCAAAACTGAGCTGTTTTTTTTAACACCACCAGAAAGAGTAATTGTGGATATTTAATTATTTTTTGATCAGCATCAACTTGTCAAGTACTCAACATCTCAAGGTGCCCCAAGTGGGTCTTTCCTAGCGGGGAAGAATAATCCCAGGATCATGGATGGTTCTGCACTTGCCAAAGACCCAACCACTGGAATAATCTGTCAGATGAGCCTCTCCCTGCCTTTGCTGAAGCACAAATAATTGCACAAGAATCAGGTCAGCTCCTAAGTCAGTCCTGTGCTTGTGTGTGTTACTGGGTCACCTCAATGCCTAAAGCTAAACCCCTGCCTGGCTCTGGGGCTGGGCAGGACAAGCTGGGGCAGGGAAAAAGATGAGGAATGACCTGTGAACCTGCTGGATTTCCAACAGCACCATGAAATAATCCCATTGTGGATTTGTACAGCACCTAACACACAAAGGAGCTCGGAGAGAAGGGATGAACTCATTGTGGCTGAGCCACAGCAACAGCCTGAAGGCATCACAGGCTACATTCCCCATGGAATTCTCACCTCATTTCTTCCCTGGATCCATTCAGCTCCCTCAGTTTCAGGCTGGAAGCGCTCCCCTCCTCATTTAACAAAGTCACTTCGTTTTTCAGGACGGCGTTTTCCTCGCGGAGCTTCTCGGCCTCACACCTGTGGCAGAGACAGGAGACAAGTGAGAACAGTTCCTGTAGGACACCTGGAGAGGGGAAAACCTCCCACAAGTCAGAGCTACCTGTAATGCTTCAAAAACAAAGCTACAATTGCCTTGTTTTATGTATAAATGGTCTATTTATGTTTTACATGAATTCAGCAGGAGCGCTCCCCAGTTTGTTCAAAAAACCCCAAACTTTTGCAATGAACTTTTAAAAAAGCTTGGGCTTTTGGGGCAGGTTTTTGAGCAGCTCAAGTGAGTTAAAAATCTAAAGTTTCACGCTAATATTCTACATCCCTTTCAGTCTTCAAGCTACAAGTAACAACTGAACACCACAATATGCAGATTGCCAGGAGAGTGAGCTGTTTCCCCAGGTGGAATTCAGAATTCTGGGAACAGCACAGTTGGAAAATGTCTTTTCTGTCCTCAGGAGACTGCACAGAAATAACTTAGCCATGGTGGGACACCTGAAAGAACAATTTCCTGCAGGAAGGTGGTGCTGAACAATAATTAAGCCACTTGTAGCCACTTTAGCCACAGGAAAAAAAAAAAAAGAAATCCTTGCTGGAATACAGCAGTTAAAAACAAGCAGGTAAAACCTATGATGAATATATTATAATGAATATATGTTTTATAACTGTATTTACCGTATCACACTCCTGAGGGGTTCCTAACTGGGAGAAAAATTCCCTGTAATTCTCCACTATTAACTTAAATATTGAGAAAAAGAGAAGCACTCGTAGCATTGCAAATTGCCGTAATTCTGCAGCATTCTGAGGAAAAACAGGAGCAATTTTAGCCTTGCGAGCGACATTCAGCTCTAGAAGGGAACAAACTGAGTAAAGTGAGTATTAGTAAAAAGCTACAAAGCGCTCTGGAAGTGTTACCATGGATTTTGGACAATGGAAATACAATGGGTTTGTGCTGCAGGACGAGCTACACACGGTGACGGTGACATCCACAGACAGGACAAGCTGGCAGGTGCTCCTGCTTAGGCGCTGGGCACAGGGAGGAGTAAGTCACACACACTCATTTATTCCAGTGGTCTTTATCCAGGATTAGAGGAGTTAGGAGTCCATGGCACTGCTTGCTACTCAGAGTTAAACCAGAGTTAAACTACGGTGGTTAAAGGAGCAGCCAAGGCAGCGCTGGGTTAGTGGCTAACGCCGCGTTACGTTACCTCAGCAGGTCAACCTTCTGCTGCAGCTCAGTGCACGTGCTCTGCAAGCCCTGGGTCACTGCCTTCCTCTGCTCTGCCTCTGGGTGACCCAGAGCTTTCTCCTTCACCTGCAGGTTGGGTTCTCTCGTTCCTGCTTTCCCCACGTCCGTCACGGCGCTGTCGCTTTGGGAATTCTCGTCCTGCTGGCCCGTAAACGCAGCGGGGAGTTCTTCCAGCTCCCCACCTCTCGTGTCACCGGGCACATCTGTGTTTCCTTGAGCATCTTGTTCTTGGATATCTTCCAATTCTTTAACAACTTCCAATCCTTTCACTTCCGTGAGGAATTTGGTGTTTTCCTCCTCAAACTTTACGCTTTCCACCTCACTTTCTTCTCGTTCACAATGAAGCCTTCTCAGCCTACGCAGGTTGTCTTCCAGCACTTCATTTTTCTCAATTAACTGCATCACTTCAGCTTTCAGATCCTCATTTTCTACCTGAAGTTCTTCTTGTAGTGACAGAAGTTCAGCCTGTGCCATGGATCTGTCTTCCAACTCTTCCATCCTTTTCCAAAGTTGAGCTATTATGCTCTTCAGGTCACCATTTGCTGCCCCAGGGGTGTGATCCAGCAGGAGAGAGGCTTCGCTCAGTTCTTCAGCCCTCTCCTGCTCCAAAGCATCAGAAACAAACCCTTTATTTTTGGGAGCTATTCTGTGATTTAGCAGATGAACCTTCTGCTGCTTGACGTCGTTGTGTTGTGTTTCTGGCCTGGGAACTTTCTCCAGATCTCTCTTTTTTGGCAGCAGAGGCACCCAAGAAAGGTTCTTGCCACAATCCTGGTTGCCATCAGCATCCAGAGCTGCTTGACTTCCCTGGATCCAGCTCCCCTGTGCCTCAGGGTGGCTGCCAGCTCTGGCTTTCACATATCCCTCCTCCAAGTCCCAATCCACCTCTGACATTTCTTCCAGGTCTGTAGTATCAGCTTCCAGAGGTGGAAGGACACTGAAATCTGCCCCCATGGCTACATCTTGACAATCACTGGGCAACCCTTCAAAACTGGGATCTATTTCCTCAGGTTCTGAGCCAGAGTGGGAGCAGCTGGGACTGGGAGGCTGCAGAATCTCCTGCTCTGCTGCTTCCAGCCGGTGCTGCAGCCTCAGGATCTGGGCAGCCATCCTGACATTCTCCTTCACTGCCTGCTCGTGCACCTTCTGCAGGTTTTGGAGAACATCCCCATCATCTCCCAGAGGAGCTGCACCAGGAAAAGCAGCGATTTGGCTCTTGGCTTTTGCATACTCACTCTCCAGGTCCCTGTAATGGCTCTGCAGGGCAGAAAAACTCCGTGTTTCCCACTGCAATTTCTGTATTTTCCCTCGGAGGTCTGAGATTTCCAAACCCATCTCGGCCTTTTCTGTCTCTGCTCTTTCACAAATGTCTCTGTTTAAACTCTCCAAAGCAAGAAGTTTGGAATTGAGCTCTTCTTTCTCTTGCTTATACTCACTGTCCAGTCTCTCCAGCTTTTCCCTAACCAGTTTCCCATTTTGCTCCACTGTGGATATATGTTCATCTTTCTCCTTTAGCTCTTTTTCGTGGTCATTTTGAAGTTGGCTTATTTTCCACTTCATCTTTTCCTCTTGCTCCTGGGCTGCACTCCTCAGCTCTCGCAGCTCCTTCTCCAGCTGCTCCCTCTCACACACCAGCTTGTTCACTTCCTCCTTGAAGTTTTTCTCCAGGAGATCCTTCTCCTGGGTCAGGGCAGAAGAAACAGCCTTCTCACTTGCCAAGCTTTCCTTCAGCTGCTCGTGGGCTTCAGCGATCTCCTGAGCAATTTCATCCCTCTCAAACTCCCACTGGGATTTCTCCTCTCTTTGCTGCTCAGCGAGTTCCCGCAGCTCTCGCTGGTAACATCCTTCCAGACTCTGGAGGGTTTCTTCATATTTATTCACAAGGGTTTGTGTGTCCACAGAAAACTGAGTTTGTGCATGAGATGCTCTTCTGTTATAGTCACTTGCCATTTTTTTCCTAGACATGGTTAACATAAGATATTACTAAACTACCTCAGAGATCAAAGTGGCTTTTTAGGCTGAATAAAACAAGTTGGAAATTTACTTTTTTTTTTTTCCACTGGCTATTGGATGGGTGATTCTGGGAGCCTTAAGTTAAATTTGAGGCAATTTCGTGAAACTTCAAAAAGAAAAACTGCCTTGGAAAAGTGCAACAACTCATGAAATGTCCTCAGAAAAGGTTTTTATGTGCAAGATGTGCCCTTCAGTTCCTGTGCTCAGATTTTGGGGTGGGGCAGATGCTCTCACCCCCATCACCCCAGGGTGGCTTCAGTTTCTTTTGACACTCCATGTTGGCTAAAAGCAATTCCCAGCCACCCCTTTTTTCCTTCTTCAGCAAAGAACTCTGAAAACCCACGAGTTTTAAAAGGACCAAGCAGGGATTTGTGGAGCACAGGGATCCTGAACAGAACTTGAGTTAATCACACACCTGGTTATGCTTTAACACTATTGCTGCCTCTGGGCAAGCTAAAAATGAATCTGAACATCTGCTTGAGAAAGGTCAGAAGAGAAAAAACCCTGGAGAGCAGCCCAGTGCTGTGGGACAGAGCAGGAGCAGCACTGCACAGCCAGGACACTTGGAATTCCCCATCAGGGAAGTGTTTCTGCACTAGCTTCACCCCTGTCACCACGCTCCAGCACTGTCCCCACCAGAGGTGACACTCACCTTTCCTCCTCCAGCTCCTGCTCGTGCTTCCTCAGCAGCTCTTCCTGGAGCTCCTCCTTCTCCAGGGCGTGCACCTCTGCCAGCCTCTTCACCTGCTCGTGGAAGCCACGTTCCAGCTCCCCCTTCTCCTCCTGCAGTGTCTGCACCACAACTCTCATCTTTTCTTCCACCCAGGCACTGTTCTGGATCAGCTCCTCCCGTTCTTGCCTGAACTTCTCATTCACCTGCTCCAGTCTGGCCCTGACATCATCCTCATGCTCCTGCCTCAACAGTTCCTGCAGATTGGCTTTCTCCTCATCGAAATGCATCTGCAATTTGTTTTTCTCCTCGTTGTATTCACAGTCAAGCTTTTCCTGCTGCTCTCTGAGCGCTGCTGCCTCTTCCTGCAGCTCTGCTATTTGGTTTTTAAGGCCAGTGATCTGCTTTTCCATGACATTCATCTCCTCAGCATACTTCTGCCTCATATCCTCTTGCTCCTTTTCCCAGCGGGTTTTTGTCTCGTCCAGCTGCTTTTCATAATGGCTCACCTGCAGAAGGGGAAACAGGATGGATTTGTTTCATTTTCCACAGAATGTTCTACAGGTGGGGGATGCTTTCCTCAATATTTCCATCTAATTTTACATATTCATTCTACTGAATATTTTGCTTTACACTTCAGCATCTTATATTAATTTCCCTGGAAAGAATGCAAAAGTGCTCAGCTTTATTTCTTACTGGGATCATGGAATCCCAGATTGGTTTGGGTGGGAAGGGACCTTGAAGACAATCTCATTCCAACACTTACTGTGTCTTCAAGCTCCTGTTTGAGGTGATGCAGATCCCTGTGGTGTTGCTCCTTCATCTGCTCAATGGCCATTTCTGCCTCTATGCTCATATTTAATGGGTTGCAGTCTTCTGAACCAAGTCCTTTAGAAATAGGAATCAAGTAATCATTGATATAACTATAAAAACATAAATTACACAATGCATAAATATGTATAATTCTCCACAGGATTATTTCATCAATTTAATTTGTTCAGCAGCTCTCAAGCCCCCCTTACAAACACAGCCAAGTAACAGCAAACATTAACTTCAGCTTTAAATTTGGTTCAGCAGTCATAGTCTAAATTAACATTAAACACCAAATTAGAAGTGGAGACCAAGTCTCACTGGGAAAGTCTCCATGGAATGACCTCTAGGATGTTATAAACACCTGCAGCACAGGTCTCAGTCCTACAGGAGGGATGTTTTTACCTTGGTCAGCCTCAATCCCCCCAGTGCCGCGACTCTTCACGTCCACGTCAAACTCTTCTGACAAGGAATTTTTCAGGGAAGGCCTGAGCACTTTGCCCTGGGCACGATACTCCTGCAGCTCTGAGTGCAGCTCATCAATCTGGTCCTGCAGCTCCTGAGAGGGAGAAGGAAAAAAAAAACCAAAACAAAACTGAGTGAAAAGGAACCAAGGCTGCTGAGCATCGGTCCAGTCCCACCACGGGACACTGAGGTGGGAATTACAGCAGGGGAAGATGTGTCAATAACCCAGAGAGCCACAGCCATCCTCCTATCAGCCAAACAGGGGGGAATGGCTTCCCATGGCCAGAGGGCAGGGATGGATGGGATATTGGGAAGGAATTCCTGGCTGGGAGGGTGAGGAGGTCCCGGCACAGGGTGCCCAGAGGAGCTGTGGCTGCCCCTGGATCCCTGGAAGTGTCCAAGGCCAGGTTGGATGGGACTTTGGGATAGTGGAAGTTGTCCCTGTCCATGGCAGGGGGTGGAATGAGATGTTTTTTAAAGCCCCTTCTAATCCAAACCATTCTGGGATCCTCTGATGATTCTGCAACACCAAACTCTCAAAGGTGAAGGTGTAACAGTCCAGGAGCTTTCCCTTTATTCCTTCTTCCTGTGACCTTTTATTAAAAAGCAGCTTTAGTAACATTTTCAAACAGTTGGGAAATGCCTCCTCAAACACCATTTACTTGAAAAATCAGAGCAGAAGCAAAAGATCAAATTGGGAGAGAGATCCCCTCATTACTGCAATTACCATCTGGTCCCTCCCTCCTGCCTGCCAGCGGAACATCCCGAGGCTGTGTGCCAAGAGCTGTGCACTCCACTCTAGGAACAGCAGTTATTGAGGAAAACAACACCCTGGATGTGCAAACACACACTGCTGCAGGTCTGAAAGGCCCAGGGAGTGAACCTTCAGTATTGATTTGTATCTGCCATACTCAAAAAAAAAAAAAAAAAATCAGCTGCATATTGAGAAGCATCGATTCAACTCCCATTTCTAGATAATTTTTGCTTTTAAACTGCAGCTTCCTCAGAGAGCTGCCATGGTGTTTCCAACCCAGCAGCCTTTTGCAAAGGCTGAATGGAAAAGATCCTGCAGAACAGATCACAGAATGACAAAATGGTTTGGGTTGGAAGGGACCTTAAAGCCCATCCAGTTCCACCCCCTGCCACAGGCAGGGACAACTTCCACTGTCCCAGGGTGCTCCAAAGCCCTGCCCAACTTCCACTGTCCCAGNGCCCAACCTGGCCTTGAAAAATTCCAGGGATCCAGGGGCAGCCACAGCTTCTCTGGGTAACAGATGAGCTGGTACCTCTGCAGATATCAGAAAGCAGAGGTGTAAGCAGAAAACCTGCAGGCTCACCTTGAAGTCTTTTTTAAGTACACAAGATGGAGGAGAAAGCAAACTTTCTATCCTCAGGTTTATTTAAAAAAATATATATATTTCTGGTCTGAAAAACAGCAAAATGTGGATGTATCTGACTTCTCCTTTAAGTTCCTGCAATTCTGAATTCACAGGGCTCCATGGACCCTCTCCCAGCCCACCCTGGGGGCACCTCACCCTCTTAGCCAGCTGATTCTGTGGGAAGAGCTTTCCAACCCTCCTTGTGCTGCTGTTTGCAGTGAGGGTGTGGCACTTGGGGACAGGGTTAGTGCAGGGCTTGGCAGTGCTGGGGGAATGGCTGGACACAATCTGAGAGGGATTTTTCCAGCCCAAATGGTTCTGTGATGTCCCTGGTGGACACAGGAGCCAGGTGTGAGCTCCACTTACCCTGCACTGCTGCTCGTACTCGCTCCTCATCTGGGCCAGCCTCTCCTCCTGCAGGAAAAACTCGGCACTGGTGGGATCCAGGTCACCAAACTGGAAGACAGGAGTGGAATATCCAGTTATCCACCCACCCAGCAGCTCTGCAGCCTCTCCACTCTGGATTTTTATTTTAAATCAAGAAACTTCACTTTCCTCCTAGCAGGGAATGAGTAACTTCCCAAAAAAACCCTGTCTGCCATCTAGCACAGCTCATTCTGATTCCAGATCACAGCTTTCTACCTCAGCATATGCACATCTCAGTGTGGTCAATAACCCTAAGCTTTAAAGAAGGCTGTAAATCCCAATACATGGACCTTAGGCTATGGCTGCACAAATTAAACACCTTTGGAGAATCTGATATTCTGAAAAGTTTAATGTAATACAGCCATGAACAGCTGTATTAATTGAGCTTCACCTCAATTTTCACTTGATTCCAGCAGTGGTGCCATGTAAAACCTCACTCCTCCTGCACCATCTTCCCTGGAAAGGATCAGCAAGTTGGGCCTATCCAAAACCCTGTGCTGGGGGAAAAAAAAAAAAATCCCTGCATGTCTTCAAGATGATTGCTTCACTCTAAGGCTCCCTGCTTTAATTAGAATAAAATTACAGCTAAGGTGGAATATCTGTATTTTCCTTAGCTGTCCATGCCTGGATAATCTGGATAGGGACCCCCAAAAGCTTCTGGATATCAGTTAAACTGGCAGCTCGAATGCAGCAACTTAAAAGTGATTTAATTCTGAAACCCCACCGGGAAAAGGAGGATTTACCTTCTCAGCCAGCACATTTTCCAAGTTCCTCTGCAGTTTGCTTGCCAGACTTTCACACTCAGCCAATTTTTCTCCCGTTTCCAATAGCTCGTTTTCCAGGCGGCTGTTTTCCTGGACCAAACAAAAAAAAACCCACAACACCCTCAGCACTTGGAGGAGGAAAAATCAGCATGTGTTAACTCC
>VZUA01072647.1:0-11618 GCA_013401035.1 Horornis vulcanius
CAGTGAAAGGTGTCCCTGCCCACGGCCGTGGATTGGAGCTGGATCAGTTTTAATGTGCCTTCTAACCCAAATCATCTGTGATTCTGTGATTTCCAGCCTTGCTCCAAAATCTGACCATGCAATCTCTCCTCTTCTAACCACGAAACTGCACCCCAAAGAAAGGACCTGAAACACCTGTCTGCAGGCTGCAAGACAAGTTGTTAGGAGCCATAATTGGATAGAAAAAGTGGATTAAGAAGCAAGTCTTTAATATTTGTGTTTCCTGGAGAATTGTATCCTGACTGTGCTTAGGGGTTTTTTTCTGTTCCCTTCTCTGTAGTACTTTTGTCACAGAGAGCCCTGGTTAATTTCTTAGTTTTTCTGTTTTTGGTTTTTTCTTTCATCATGCAGGGGCAAACTCTACCCAGAAAAAAAGAGGGCTCTGCAGGATACTGTGCAGTGTCTGGGTTTTACGTCACGTTGGGGAGAACTCATGTAGCTAAAATCTTCACTGCCAGGCTGGGAAGGCTAATGTCTTTTCCTGCAGACCACAAGGACTACGTCACAACAACATAAAAGTGATGCAGCAAATCACTGCAGTGCTCTGCAGTGCAGAACTGGTGCCATTTTTCTGTGCAAATAAGGTTTGCATGGACCTAGTTGGTGTCTGAGCTCAACATTATCCCCAGGCAAACTCTTCTATTCAGTCTAACTGTGCAAGGAAAGGAACTCTGCTTTGTCTGTCCCATCATTTTGAAAACATAGACGTCATGATACACTAGGAAATATCACCTGAAAAAGTAATAAAAATTAGATTATGTAGGTTTATGTAAAATGTATCTGTTCCTCTAACCCAAGAACCAAGAAATGTCATTTTCAGAGTGCTACTTCGAAGGAATTTTACTCAAACACGGTTTAATATAAAACTGGTGTATCTGCATTGTAACCTTATCTTATCTGGATTTAACAAGACCTTAATGTGAGTGCCCAAGGCCTGACCTGTCTGAAGAGTAGCTTAGGAGAAAGCTGAATTGCACTATAAATAATTCACTTTGGTGCCTTGATTACCATCCACTACAGCCCTTTTGATACCCCATAAACTCAAATGTACCATGCTATTTCTCTCCATTTCAAACTGCTCTCCCAGGGAAAGCAAATGGAATAGCACCATCAGACCATATGCTGTGGAAACCAGGGAGTGCATGAAATTGCAGAGGTACCGACACATGCTGGATTTTTCTGGCTGTTAAGTTCATGTGATAAAACACAGCTCATTCCTCTACCTCTGTGTGATATGCATTGAGAAAGTTTTAATATCACAACTTCTTTGTGGGATGCAATATCATCTGGAGTGAGGAAGGAGAGTTCTCCCTTGGGGTTTTGGTGAGCAAAGAATGTGCTGGTGCTTGTCCTTCCTCCTCTGCTGCTGAAACAGGGGGAAAAGGAGCCAGTCCTGCCTGATGGGCAGCTGTCCTTGGCTCCATAACTTAGGTGTGATTATTTCTGAAGTCCTAGTATTGCAGATCTGGCAGAAGTTTTTGGGAATGGTGAAAGCTTCAGACAAAATATACAGCTCTCTTTAAAGTGTTGTAGTGTCCTTGCTTATCCCACATGGTCCTGTTCTGTGACAGAATTATGGAGATGGTAGATCCAGCTCAGTTAGTGCAAAGAGAAGGGAGAGTTCAAGCCTTGAGCTGGTGTTTGCATCAGAATCCTTTATCCATCTACATTTGGATTTAGTTAAAAAAGGAGGATTCACCACAGCCTGTCTGCAGAGTCCCAAGGTTATCACCATGACCTGGTTTCTCCTTGTTCCCTCCCTCCCTCCCTCCCAAAAGGTTAGTGAATGGATTTTGGGCTTATGCTGGAGTGAGAGGACTCTGGCTTGTGGGCGCCTTGAATTTACTGATAAGGAATCTCAAATGAGTTTTTCCCCAAGGTATGAAATGCATGGCACCTTTAAGGCTATTGTCCCATCTGGTATGAGACATGGAATCCCCCCTCTGCCTTGTGCAAGCCTCCATTAAGCAGTGTAAAACCAGTCTATTTATAACTCATTTTAGGGTCTAAATCTCAGGATGAAGTTGAAATGACTAGAGCTTCCTGGAAGGCAGCCAGGATTTGTCTTGCCCTTTTCTTTTTCCGCTGGAAGAATAAAACCCTCAATTAGGATGGAAAAAGTAAGGTAGAACAGGGTGAGGTGGGGGGAAGAAACAAGCTAGAGTTTGAGAGGGAGAAATGCTGCTCCTGGGCCACAACCTCTTGTTGAAAGTTTTCCAGATAAGAGTTTGCCTTGAGGCCTGATGGAGGGGATGTCTTGAAGGATGATTTGGGGTTTTGGTAATCTAAAACCCCTTCTTTATCAGGCCTGGTATTCCTACTCTATGGGAGAAGAGATGAGAGATGGAGCAGTTGGAGCTTGTGGATCAAAATATCTTGGCCTTGGTTGGGTACAGGCTGTAGTGTGGACGACCACAGATATGAAAAAGAGCTAGGAAAAGAGTTGCATATGTAACTATCAAGATCTCTGAAACAACATAGGTTTGTAAAGGGTGCCAAGTAATGCAAACAATAGGCTATCTGTAGGTTGTGGGAAAATTCTTGCTTAAAGATGTGACCATTTAGGGCTGTGTGGCCTTTTTGAGCTGTAACAAGTATATAACAGTGTACTCTGAGAATAATATCTAACTTCAATGGCTTCAATGATTTCAGCCCTGACTTCAACTCCTTTTTATCCTGACTTCGACCACTTCAACTTAGACTTCAGCTTAGACTTCAATAAACTTTAACTTCAATTTGAACTCCAGCCTATTTTTACTCAAGCTTTGACTTAAGGTTCCCTGCTTAGATGACTTTTGCACCCCCATCTTTTAAAGTCTTGTCTCTTCGTCGCACAGCACTACTCTCAACTGTACATTGGCCTCCCTTCTCTTAGTGTTAATTTAGTTCTTTTTTCCCCAATTTCCCAAGTTATTAATTATTGTTAAAATGAGGTGTGAGAGCAGAGCTCCTTGTGTGTTGTTTGACGGCAAATTCCATTTGCTGAAAGCAATTTCCAAACTCAAGGAGCTTCCAAATACAGCAGTGACTCAGTTTCTTGGGTTTACACTAGTTTCAGTTTAATTTTTCACTGCAGACTGTTTTCCTCAGCTGATTTGCTAACCAGACTCTGCCCTCCAAACCCTGAAAATCACCTATTACACCACAAGACTCCTCTCTCCACTGCAGCATTTGCATTTAGTGCAATTCTCTCTGGAGTTACTCATTTGCCTCGGTTATTACTGAATAAAACCTTCTCTCACCACCAGCTCCTTCTGCTTCATTCTGCAAACAGCAGCAATCCAATGTTTGTGAGGCAATTGCAGCTTCTTTGACATGTGATGTGAAAAAGGCAATGGCAGCATGGTGGAATGAAACTAAGAAGGTGAACTGGGCACTGAGAAGGGAAAATGTACCTGTTTGCAAATGGTCAGGCAACCAAAAAATAATAAAAATGAAAAAAATTGGAGGTTTAATAGTCTGGTAGTGTGAGCAGTATGGAGATGAGTCTGTGTCCTCTGCTGCAGGTTGAGGCTGGGCTCCACCAGGGTCCCTGGCACCTCCCTGGCTGGTGGCATGTCAAAGGCCACCACAGTCATCTCACCTCTGAGTGGTTGACTCTGTTGATGTCTACATCAGTTAGCTCATCTTTGGAGACTGATGCTTCTAAAGGAAAGCAGGCCCTGGGATGACTGGCATCCCTATAAGGGACTTGTGAATTTTGCAAAATACTCCATCCTACTTCTGACAGCAGCATCACTTTTTATCACTTTGCTTGTTTTACTGTAGCTTTCCTATAAGTTTTGGGGTCAAATGGGCCTCAAATGTCCCCTGACCCAGTGTGCTTTTCCTTCAGTTTGTGTCACAAGCTGTGAATGTCACATCCTTCTGTTGCAAAGTGATAAATCACTGCTGCCTCCTGACCATGGAGAGGGTGGAAGGCGTGATTAATATCCTGTTGTTGCTGGCTGGCAGCAGGTTTTTGACATGCTGAAGGAAGCAAGCTTTGTAATGGGTTAATGCCCCCTTGTTCATAAGCCTAACATTAAACACATGCTTAATAATTTTGTTTTCTCAAAGAGGGGCCTGCAGCGAGTGACTGAGAGCTGGACTTCTCTAGGCTCTCTTCTTTCACTGACTCCTTCTATAATGCTGTGAAAAGTCATTTAAATGTCTCCAGTATGTAAGTTTACCCAACTGTAAAATTTGGTATAATAAGGCTTGCTTGCTTTACAGCTGAGGTTTAATTCAATAATGTTTGTTGTGAGTGTCAGATCTCATCTAGGATGTATAATAGGGAACACCAAGGAAAGGTGTTATAAACAGGCAGCACGGAGGGATGTCCATTAGCAAAGCCATTGTTATAAGAAAAATCTTGCTGGAACAGAACACAGAAATCAAACAGCAGCTGACAAAACCAGATAATGATCTTGCCTGTAAAATGTAACCTTTCAGATAATGAGATGTAGGTATTAGGAAGGCAGCTGGTGTGACAGAATGACAAGTGTCACTACCTGGAACCAGTCTGTGAGCCAAACACAACCCCCATCCCACCACTGTCACTCTTGGGATGTACCTGCCCACCCCTTTGCCCTCTGCACCTCTTCAGGTCAAGGTGGCAGGAAGACTTTGCAGGGTAAAGCAGAAACCACATGGTGGGTTGGGAAATCTGCCTGCTGCACACTCATCAAGACCACAAAAAGGCCAATAAGAGCAATACACTTATTTTAGCTCAGCTGCCCTCCGGCAGCTTTGTTATGCTGAACAGCCTCGTTGAACAGTGTATGTAGTTTGTTTTAAGTGCACATTTATCACCTTCATGGGTGATTTATAATATGAAGCACATTCAAAGAATAAGGAATGTGGTTTGTCCTGCCATAAATGTTTTTGTTTGTGTTTGTGTTCTAAGTGCCTGTTCGCTGCAGAGTGAATCACTGGGGGGTTTGTGGGAGGAGGTGTTTTGCTGAAGGCTGTTGGTTTTTACTGAACTCCTCTGTGCTATGTTAAAGGCTGGAGGACAGCCAAGATGGGCACTGTCTTGGTTGGCACATGGAAAAATTCATTGCATCAAGGTGCCAAAAGTCAAAAAAATGGTAGTAATAGGGTGATAAGGGATAAATTGCTCTGAATATAGGTGACAATAGAAACAGGCCAGCTGTGAGCAGTGTGTGCTGGGTGAAATCCAGCTGTGTCACGCCCAGAATCTGGTTTCATCATGGACAGGCAAGTGTTTTGGAGTGGTTGGGGTAGCCATCCTTACTTTTCTTCATCACTCAGTGTAATCACTAATCTAAATACTCTAACTAATGGTATGAGAACCTGATTTTGATGGTACTAGGGATGATGTGGATCTAATGCTGTGCAAGCCAGTGTGTCTCCCCAGGAATGCTGCCTGCAGAAGTGAAAGCTCTATCAAATGCTTTAGCCAAAGAGGTTCCATCTCTAATTTGGCCAATAACTACTTTGTAACATGGAAACCCTGAGGCCAGATAGGTCTTTCTTATCCTCCAACACTCTGTGGCTTTCCTGCCTTAGGTGTTTTCTTTGTTTGCTTGGTTTCACAAACAAAATTGCCTTAGTCCAGGTGAGTATTTTAGATTTATTTGTGAACCATGTGGAGTTCAAATCACTTGGTGTGAGTTGTAGTAATGTCTAGAATCTGTAGCTGTTTAAATTATAATTATCAGATCAATCAGGCAGACTGGAAAAGGTGCTCCAGGAGAAAAACATCATTCTGGTTCTGCTTTTCCAATGAACTCAAGAGCTACTTGCACTTACTGTATATTACAGTCATTTTTTGAGTTTTATGTTTCATGCTTCCACTACATAGCCCTTTGTTTTTAGTGTTAGGAAAATGTGGACCACTTCTCAAAAATTAAGGGCTTCTAAGGGCTTCAATTAAATCTGGCTTTCTAAATAATTTCCTCTACTAAGGCTCACATCCTCTGCTTTTCTTTCTCAGCCTCTCCACAGTGGAGAGATCTGCTGGGAAAGAACTGTACCACTGATTTTAACAGTTGTCATGTTACTCTTAATATTCTCTGTATATTAATCTTCCCATTGCATGTTGACACAAGCCAGGCACTCAGTGCCTGGGATGGAGCGGGGAGCTCCCCTGTGCTGGGCTTTGCACAGGGCTGTGATGGGGATGTTGCAGAGACTCCTGAAAGCTGCTGACCAGGGGCATGCTGAGGGGCTGGGCTCAGATATGCCTGACAGATCCTGTGTAAATGCCCTTCAGCTGCCTCCCTCTCACACACACAGTGGGGAGGATAAAAGACAGTAAGTGGATAAGAGAACGACAGGCTAAATAAGCAGACAAAAATAACACGTTTAAATTTAGCCAGGGCTCAGATTTCAATCTGAGAGCACAATGCATTTCACTGCTTTAAAGGGCAAGGGATAGAACAGGTCTCATCTCTTTCACAAGTGGAGCACACTGGACATGGAGATCAGTAGCAGCCCCTCTGTGTGTGAGGAAAGGGCTGGGCCAGCAGGGCCCGTTATTGACACAGAGCAAGACCCAGAACTGGACTGTGGCTGCAGGGACCTGGAACATGTGAAACCTGCCCTCTGGGGATGATGCTGATGGTGCCATGAACGAGGAGCTTCAGCTGTGTCTGCAGAAAGCAAATGGGAATGCCTGGCTGTGCAGAGGCATGGTGCCCAGCCAGAGTGATTCCCCAGAGATGGCTTAAAACTGAAGATAAATCAAAGGTCTTGGAATCCAGGAATGGGCTGAATAATACTGCTGCTAAATGGAGCTCTGACCAACAGCTCCTTATGCTGTTTCTCCCATCACATTGCTTCTACCAGGGCAATCTGTTTAAAGGTGCTGCTGCTTCTAGTGCTTTCTCCCTCCTTATTTATTTTGAATGTTGCCTAATATTTATCTCACTATCCAACTGACCTTTTACTTTTGCTCTTTGTCTTAAGACAATCTCTGGATTCACTTTGTCCTTCACGAGAGGTGTTGGAGAGCCCACGTGTGCATTCTGGTCTGTCTGTGCTGTTCATCCTGTTCCGTGGGAGCACTGAAGAGTCTTCAGCTGCCAGCCCAGCTCTTTCCTCTTCCCAGCCTGGCAGGGACCAGCAATGCCCATGAGCAGGTTGTCAGAGGTGAAACACAAACTTTTATGCACTCTCTGTAAGTGTTAATGAACCTTGTAAAGCAAAAGCTCAGTGAAGTATATCGAGCCCCAGCTGTTCTCCATGGGGAAGATAACCTGGCAGAAATAGCATTGCTATTTGCTGAAAGATTCTTCCATTTCTAAGGCTGGTGTGAATATATAGGAGGTGCTTGCAGAGGGAGATGCTTGCAAAGGGATTGCTACCATTGGAGCACTATGTTCCTTCCAACATGGTGATGTTTCCTTTTAAAAATATCTTCTTTTCTCTCTTGCTCTTATTTTTCTTTTAAACCCCTATTCCTAGTTACTGCCCTCAATCCCCCTCCAGCATTCTTTCTGATATTCAGGAGGGGAACCCATTTTTATCCACCCCAGAGAGGCATACTCACAGAAACACAGAATGGGTCAGGTTGGAAGGGACCATAGTTCTGCTTCGACCTCCCTGCCTGGGGCACACTGCACAGGATTGCAGCCAGGTGCTTCTGCAATATCTCCAGTGAGGGAGAGTCCACAACTCCTCTTCCTACAGTCAGATTTTGGAACCAGTTTGTGAGTGTTTACAGGGCAGAATCAGGTTTCCAGGACTGCATCTCAGTGCACTTCTGGAGAAACTCAGAATTTTGTTCCCTCCCTTGATTGACTAGAGCTGACATAAACACTGTAGCTGACATTTTTGAAGTGATCATAGAGAGCACTTGGAGCTGAGCTGAGCTGAAGGGCAAGGATAAAATCCACTGCAGCAGAGGATGCTGCCAGGTGCAGATGGCAAGTCCTAGGACAAAGGCAAAATGAAAGAGAGAGTGACACTAAAAGGGAAAATCTCTCTGTTTTGAAGTCAATAACAGAAATGTTAAGGCAAAGCAGCCTCTCTGAGTTAGTTATTAATAACCTACAAATGACAATGAATTGACTCTTGTAGCCTGGCTGTTTGCAGCTCTCTTGTTGAGTATGTGTTGCCTAAGTTAAGGTGGACATCTTTGTTTGAGTTAAGTTACAGGAATGAGGCAGGGTTATGCCCTTACAAGCTACCCACTAGTTCATCTGTTCAAACAAAAAATTTTATTGATTCACTCTAATACTTAATACTTAAGACAACAGGAAGCCCCTTAATTCTTAGAGGAAAAAAAAATGTTCCAGCTTTTTGTAGAATACTTTTGGCATCACAAACCATCAACTATCGTCAGTTATTTCTTTATAGTTATGAATTGTCACTGTTGCAATTTTTACATTGTGTATTTCTGGAGAAATAGAAGCTAAGATATTTATTTCTGGTTCTGTTTTGTTGTAGTAAATTGCAAGTTGTGATTTAAGTTTCTGCATTCAGGTTTGTTTCTGTCTCCTACTGGGATAATACAATAAACAATAACTACTATTGCTTTCATTTTTAAGAAAGGATTGATGAGCCAGCTCACCTACATGTCCTATATGAAATTAAATTAAATACATATTTTAAATATGTTTTGATATTTCCTTTTTTTATTTAATAGCAAAAGGATATTATTTTGTACAACAACCAAAGATGAGAAATCCCAAAGGTGAATTTCTTATTGTACAAATTCCCAGGCAATAAATGCATGGATACCCTTAAAGTGAGGATGAATTCTAATCTTGCTTCTGCAGATAAAGTGCCCAGAGACTAGTCATGAGACTGAAAAAAGGCATCTATGTCCTTCATCTTATGAAATCTTACATAATATCTGACTGAGTATCACTAGATGGGCTTCAACACATCTTGAATGCATTTGATGGCCCATATGTTTAAAATTTGCTCATGTAGCCATCTGTTGAAAACTTCCCCAAATGCTGCTACTTCTTATTTTTAGGCTGTTTTTAAGTTTTAAGAAAATGACAGTCTAATGTTGTGACCCTTGTTACTCCAGACTGTGCCAAACATATTGTAGTCACCTACTCCACAGTGACCCTAAAGAAATGAAAAGTGTAGGAGTGAATGTTAGGGAAGCAGAGAGAGAAGCCTGGCAAGTGACTGCAGGGAGGAAAATGAAGACAAATGTTTGGAAGGTGCTGTGATTATGATCTTCTTCTTTTCTTGGTAATAATTGTGCAAAAATTTTAATTCAGAAAGGGAGGATATTATAATTGATAACGAAACAGTAATCTTTCTGTATAAAATGTTGCAGATCATCAGCATACAACTCTCTCCATATGCACACCACTATAATTTTATATTCTCATCTTTAGGGCTTGTTCATGCTCTTGCATGAATTAAGTCTCTTTCTGTAGAAATGATTAGATTATGGACCTCTTTTAAGGTTATCACCTTTCTTTTGAACAAAGCAGATTTGTTTCGAAACTCAGAAATTATCAATTGTCACTTCCAAAGTGGCATTCACTGGTGAGCCTTGCTGGACCAATTGCAAGACAAACAGATAAATAGGTGGTAGGAGCTCCCTTCCACACCTGCATGTGCTTGCAGTGGCTACTGAAGCTGAATGAAAAATGCAAAAACAGTGTTTCTTTTCTTGTCCCTTTCCTGCTCAAGAATACAAAATACGTTCACATTGGGTGGGAAATGCCATTTTCCCCATCTCTTTGTGCAAGTACCAAGCAACTTACACTGAAACTGAAAGGCAGCAACACAAAAGTGTGCAAAGGAAGTCACTTTCTGAACTCAATATATTAGAATATGAACCATGGCAATGTAAAATGTCTAATGCCTCTATCAGTGCTGAGTCTTTAGTCTCAATGCTAAGTGGAAATGCCATGTGCAGAATTTAGACTGAGGACTTGAAACTGATAGGGGATTACCTATCTGATATGACAAAGAGAAATAACCAGTGTTACTAGGGTTAACAGACAGAAAAACTTTCTGGAGGGAGATTTAAAAGTTTGTGCTTCTGAATCTAAATCAGTATTTGTCCAGGCCTGGGCCTAGCAAACACACAGAGAACAGTTTGGGTTGGAAAGGACCTTAAAAATTATCTAATTCCAACACCCTGCCACGGGCAGAGACACCTTCCACTACACCAGGCTGCTCCAAGCCCCATCCAGCCTGGCCTTGGACACTTCCAGGGATGGGGCAGCCACAGTTTCTCTGGGCAACCTGTGCCAGGGCCTCCCCAGCCTCACAGGGAAGAATTTCTTCCTATTCTCTAATCCAGTGGTGCCTGCTGTCACTGTGAAGCCATTACCCCTTGCCTTGTCACTGCAGGCCCTTGACAAACTTCAACACAGCACAGACACAGCACCTGGCTAATGGCTTTGGTTCAAGTGGGACATCAACTGTAACACTGATTAAACAAGGTTTAATACAGCAATCAGTTAACAGTTGAGTGTAGTGTGCCCTCTGTGCCCTCTGCACTGACACCAGAGAACCAACACTCTGCTTTTGTGTCTGTCTGACTAAAACAGTCTGAAGGTAGTTTTTCAGGAGTGAATTAGAATCACCACAGCACAATTAGCACAATGGCTCAACGTATCAAGGCCTGCAATGTGTTAAATATTTTGCAGCTTTTCTGCCAGTAACAAAGTTAATGTCAAAATACATTTTTTTTGATTCTTAGGCACATTTCAAACACTTGTCATCAGACAGATACATCTGAACAGAGAAAATTAATTTATAGAGCTGTTAGCAGAAATGTTTGGAAAACATAAAACATGATTTATCTGCTATTTCCTATAGCAAAGTGAATCTCTACATGTTCTCTGCTGTGCTGCTTTGTCCTGGCTCTACCCCATGGCTCTATGGGGCTTGGCTGGCCCAGGATCTGACTGCCCAGTTCTGTCAAAATTGTGAAGAAATTTACTTTAAAATCCAAGTCATAATTTATAATATCCTTAGGCAATCCTAGGAGGCTTTGGAGACTCTTCTGGGGTTAGCAGCCTCAAAAAGCCCAGAATCAAATTATATTCCATTTAACTCTATTAATATCAGTCAAACTATTTAAAGGACAGGTTTTGTTGTTGGTTTAGATTTTTATGATGTAAAAACACTATTCAGACATCTCTAACAAAGAAAAAAAAAACCAACAAGCATTCAGCTCCTGCTGCAGGTAAATATCTGTCATTTGAAGATCCATCCTGTGATGAAACTCTGCCCAGTGATGGAGCAGGTCAGTCCAAATGGCACCACTCAACATGTCCAACAACCTAAAATCAGTGCTGTTCTCCCTCAAAGAGCTGGCTAAAAGGTCTGTAGGTCTGCAGGTACCTTTGGAAATGAGGGCTCTGACCATAAGGGCAGAGTGAAAGAAGGAAGGGGCTGGGAGATGGAGATGAGAGAGGAATCCTCCTTGCTCCTGTGATGCATGGACTGGCTGGGGGCATGCTATTTTGGGTAAGAATTGTTTAAGATTTGCTCTATTGACCTATTGGCAATTTTTTTCTCAGTCTCAGACCTGAGGGAAAACCCAATGAGAGAAGTTGTGCTTGGAATTATATAATGGAATAAAGGTGTGGATAGATAGATAGATAGATAGATAGATAGATAGATAGATAGATAGATAGATAGAT
>VZUA01072649.1:0-10325 GCA_013401035.1 Horornis vulcanius
AAACCAACAAACCACAAACAAACCTGAGAAGCAACTTAGTGGTTTTTACAGCTAGGAGCTTGAGCTTTCATTGCAAGGAATCAGTCTTTTCACCTTGTCTTTAGCAGGTTTCTCAGCTTCTCTCGATGCTTCACCAGGGCCAGTATCAACCAAGGCCAAGTTTTCGAGGAAACAAATATTCCAGAAGCTACAGGTAAGAATCCAGATTATTCTGCTACATATGAATGTACACAGGATCAGAAAATACAGGCATGTATTTTAAGCAAAAACTGGACTATAGCATACTTGAGATAATGCAATTCTCCACAATTCTCTTTACAGATATGCCCTACAAGATATGGATAAATTCAGCTTGAAAGACAGTGGCCGGGGTGATAGTGAAGCTGGAGACAGTGATTATGATTTGGGGAGAGAGTCTCCAATTGACAGACTTCTTGGGGAAGGATTCAGTGACCTTTTCCTTACAGATGGGAGAATACCTGCAGGTAAGAGCACAATGGAAGCTGAGCAGTTTATTTACAGTTCTGCCTGGCTGTCACTTCAATAAAACTACTACTGAGAAAGCAAAAATTCTTTAGCTTTCAAGTCCTATGTTTCCTTCCTTTTTAGCTTTGCATCATGATACTAAGTTGAAGCCTTGATGTATCTACTAAAATGAAACCTCAGATACAACTGCAAATCTACCCAGAGCAAAGCCTACTTTTTTTGTTACGCACATCACAAGCCGATTCCAGATTCTTCCTAAAAGTACGATCTGCTCCAAGTCCTTAGACTTTTAATGACTGGGTAGATATTTTTGCAAAGCCAAGCAGTTGTGGTTTGTTAAAAATATAGTGAACTATAATTTGGGAGATAGGTTTTCCACAGTGGGTTTGATCCATATGATACAAACTTTTACCATTTAGAAATTGAGTGTGAAAGCAATCTAGAAATATGGATGGAGAAGAAAGAAAAATGTTTTTCCCACTAAAAAGTGAGTAGCAAGGGAAGGTTTGAAATATTTCCCAGATTTTAAGTCTTGTAACCCTAATTTCTGGAAGCAGGAGTTTAAGAGGTACAATTCAGGGGCAGAGGACAGAAAAGAAAAAAAAATTAGAAAAGGGTGAGTGGCAGTAGGATAAACACACACATACATATTCATGTGTATGAAGTAGTGCTTTTAAATTTATGCCCAAATAAAAGTTGAATAAAAGGTCATGGGAATTCATGCTTAGTACAGATAGAAGAATTTTGTAATTACTTTAATAATTATACAGCCTCTGGTTGTACCCTAGATCTTGTTCTTACTTCAGATCATATTTAGTTTTCTCTGTATAACCAGAGGGCCAGATAATTTCAGTAGGGTTCACTGAACCAAGTTTATAAATTTAACAAGTTTAGTAAAGTAATTTTATAAATGGAGGCCCTTTGCTTTGGGGGTTGGTGCAGCACATGGCCTTCATAAAGAGACCCCCATGTATTAACCAGGGTTGTTATGCTAGACAAGACAGAACGCCAAAACTTCAAGTTAGTTTTCTTAAACATTTTAACTTCAAAATTTTCTGTGGATATTTTGCTTCAATCTAGGTCTTGTATCACATATCCAACCATTCACCTACCTCCTTAAATGTGCTCAAAACCAGAGGCCTTGAAGAGTTACTCTGTTTTTTAAACTAACCCAAATCTGGAATTCTAATATATTTTTATCCTCATCCTCCCTAACTCCTACTACTTATTCCACTGCCAGCTAGCATGAGGCATGTCTCATTCTCTCCTATGCTTTAGCAAGGAGGCAGGGAGGGATCTGCTGGAGCTCTCAGTTGGCCTGGGGAACTTGAAGTGCAATGGTGTTTGCACTGGCATCCAGCCCTGCTGCTGCCAAGGAAGAGTGATCCCTTTACAGTGGGCAACTGCGGGCTGCCAGCAGACAGGAATGGTTGTCCTCTTAGCTGGCTGAAATGCCCGTGACCCATTTTCAGCTCTTACAATTCCCTCTCTGAACAGTAAGCTTAAGGACAGGATTTCCAAAAATGCCAGGCTAATTAAATTCAAAGTAAGGGAAACTCCTCTCAGTGCAGACGGAACTGGGCTGGGCTATCAAGATTGATATTTAGTCTCACCCAGATGTCTATTTACTGCTATGTGTTGCCTTAATCCTTCAGATAAGTCTGTTGAGGCCTGAATTGATCTGCAATCCCAATATATGAACAGGAAAAGAAAACTTCCTGAAGGTTTCCTGTTCTCCATTCTGAAAGGTTTTTGCATTGTCAGTCTGGACACAGGCAAAAATGCTGTGGGAAGGTCCTTTCTGTTTGTCTGTTTAAGGTGGAACAAAGAAAGAATGGAGCCAGTCCCTCAAAACTCCACAGATTACATGGTCAGAAAGTTCCATAACTGTTCTTGAAAGACTTGTTTCTTTTTAAATCTTAACCAGCAAGCTTTAAATTCTGGATTAAAAAAAAAAAAAAAAAGAAACTGCTGTGCGTCTGGACATTTTAAAACTTTTTGCTGATTTAAGGACAGATTATGTCACCATTCAGTTACTTCAGAGTATCTTTTGATCTTATGTTCAGGCATCAGAATTTATTATTTTAAACCAAAACCATTCCTGATAACAACAGCTGCAAAACTGGCACTAAGAAAAGCTTCGCTACTAAAGAAATGCTAGACCACTGAAAGTATCTAATGAATTTAAAGGAGTTTAAAAGGAGTCTTCTTAATTAGAAGTGCAATCCTCACCTTCTGGGTTAATTTGAGAACTGGTCATGGATCACTTAGATGTCTTTTGACAGTTCTAACTCTTGGGCATTTTCTGTAAAATGCCATACATGGGAACAAACACTTGCAGGCATTTCGGTCACTTGTATCAAAACTGATATATTCTAGTTTGCTTTGTTTGTTTGAAACCTCCTGGATCAGCAATTATTTTGCAAGAGATTGTGCAAAATCCAGGCTGCAGTTTGAGCTTGTAATCTTGAAGAAATTCATACCATTGCATGCACGACATGGAGAAAGATTATACTCATAGGAATGGAAAGGCCATTAGGAAAGCAAACAATATGATAGGCTGTATATAGTGCAAAAATAAATAGTGCTGACAGTATGAGAGTAGGACTTTATAAATCACTAGTGCATCCTAAACTGAAATACTCTGTTCAGTTCTGCTTACACCACTACAAAATTATTTTTTGATAAACGGAGTGGATCCAGAGCCAGGTGGGAAATGTGTTGAGGGAGCAAGGAAAACTTCCAGGACATGACTGCAAACATTTCTTATGCAGTCAGTATATACCGAGACAGAACAAGAAACTCTATTCTGTGTGAGATAATGTAACCATTAAGTGATTAGGGGGGGAGTTTCTTATGGTCAAAATATGCATAATGCAAGGAGTCTGTCATTTCTGAAAGCTGTCTCTTTTGAAGTTGGGGGTCCAAACCCGTTAGGGTCCCAGCAGCACCCAGATCTTCTGCAGGGTATCTGGCAGGCACACAGACACCTAGCTGGAGGCAAGGCTTTGTGTCCTATGATCAGTTACTTTTGGAATGGAAAATTTAGTGTCTCTCCTGGCACATCCCTCTCTGCAGGTCTGTCAAATTGGGCTTTTCCTGTCTCTGCTTCCAGGAACCATTCCTAAACCTCTTGGAATATGTGCAAAGGACCCTTGCAGTGCCCCTTCGTGGGCTGGTTTGGACCAGTGTAGCACTCAGGGTTGCAGTCATTTGCCCCATCTTATTACTTCTACCTGAAAGACATCAACAAACCAAGAAGCTGAGAGAGTAGCTCTGTTGTCTTCTGTTCTTCAGCCCTCATGGCTGACCTGGATTCCCATCCAGTGGGTTAGAGCCCTCTTTATGCCAAGGCCTGAGCCAGCAGGGGCCAGTAACCTGAGCTACAGAGCTGCAAGTGCACCTGAGAGTATAAATCCAGTATAAACACCAGAGTCATATAGGCTGGGAATTAGATCTGAGATATTTTGATAGTGGATTAAAAGTTAGCTGAAAAGGTAATATGGCAGTGTATCACCTTGTGTTCTACATACACCTCATTGTCAGAACAAAGGAGTAGTTTAGTGGAAAAGGAGTTCCCTCTGCATGTTATTGTTCTTTGCCCTTTATTTCTTCTGTCCATTTATTCCCACTTGATTTCTCTGATATGCCTCACTAGTTGCATGTGGAAGGCTTCTCTAGAACTCGAGTGCTTGGAGGTAGAAATTTCTTCCTTTTATTTTATATTTTTTGATGAGCTAGAACTGTACAAAGGGCTTGTGTGGCTTCAAGCCACAAGTGCTTGTTTTTCCACCTGGAGTTTACATGTTTGTCTTCAGGTTTAGGTAAGGGATTGCATTACTATCTTACATGAATTTCTTACATGAATTTCTCGTTCTTGGCCATGGAGGTACCAGACCATTTGTATTTGCCACCTTCCTGCACACAGAAGGTGAAACCAAACACTGGATTTGAACATCTCCAGGGTAGTTCAGTCCAGGTGCCAGGAGTCCCTGTGAGTGCAGGTGCAGTGTGCAGCAGGAGGGGGTGCTCACTCTCCTCGTGTCTCTTGCAGCGATGCGCCTGTGCACGGAGGAGTGCAGGGTCCTGGGCCACTCGGACCAGTGCTGGATGCCACCGCTGCCCTCTCCCTCCTCCGACTACAGAAGCAACATGTTCATCCCCGGGGAGGAGTTCCAGTCACCCCAGCAGCACCTGCAGCAGCAGCAGCACCAGGGCCTCGAGGAGGATGCCCAGGCAGCCGACGCCGGGGAAAAGAAGAAGAGCTTTTCAACGTTTGGGAAGGACTGCCAGGGCGAGGAGGAATCAGGGGACACCTGCACCTCCTCCCTGCTCTCGGAAATGAGCAGCGTCTTCCAGCGCCTGCTGCCTCCCTCCTTGGACGCCTACACGGAGTGCAATGAGATGGATCGCTCCAACTCGCTGGAGCGCAGGAAGGGACATTTGCCAGCCAAGAGTGTAAATTATCCACCGGGGGTGGCAGCCTGGGCAGCCAGCACACATTTCCAAAACCCTGCCAACAATGGGCCCGCTCTGGGGACTCACTCGGGCGCGCAGCCTTCGTCCAAATGGCTACCAGCCATGGAGGAGATCCCGGAGAATTATGAAGAAGATGATTTTGACAATGTGCTCAACCACCTCAGCGATGGCAAACATGAACTCATGGATGCCAGTGAGCTGGTGGCAGAAATTAACAAGCTGCTGCAAGATGTCCGGCAGAACTAATTGTTTCAAAAGCCTATTTTTCCATATTTATGGAAAACTGGAAGGGGAAGAAAAAAAAAAACCCAACAAAAAATAGACTGAGGAGAACTGGCATTGCCAACTAGTTGCATTTATCATAAATGTGTCTGTGTATGTTGAATATTAAAAAACTGTATTTTCATATGTACACAATGCAAGTGTGATTATCTTTATCTGTATTTTAAAAATACATTTGTACCTTATATTTATGTGTAATTTAACAAATAAATTTTATTTTTGTACACCCACAGCAAGCATGTTTTCCTAAATGTATATAGATGGTACCACCCTTGTCAAACTTAGAGCATTCTTGCCACACAGGCATGTTAAAAAAAAAAAAGAAAAAAAAAGAAAAAAAAAGAAGGATATTGTTTTCCCTTACTATTTCTTTCAAATGTTTGAAATACAAATTCAAAGCACTGAAAAAGTTATGCAAATGTTACTTTCAGTAAATGATCCAACACCTTTTTTGCAATGTTTTATAATAAAGAACTGTAACTCCCATGAAACCTAAAATGTCCTTTTTTTATTTTTATGCTTTTGGTCTATAGAATAATTTTCTCATTTGATTAATGGATTATTGCAGGCTGAGGTCTTCCTGTCTTTGGCACATAAGTGTTTTCCCCAGTGAACAAATCATGGAATTCAGTGATGGGTCTTCCACTGTGATCTCTGCAAGAAAATGTAAATTTGTTGTGCTGTTGTTACACTGCAAAGCCAGTTGAAGTCAGCAGTGTATACTTGAAAGACAGCAATAAAATCAGCTTTTCTGACCTTAAGCTGAATTCTCAATTTATGTAAATACAAAAATTGCAATGAACTGCTTTATCTTTGTAAATGACACCAAAATAAAAGGAATGTTGCATCTTTCAGAAAAACAGCTTTATTTTGCCTCTGCACAGCAGATACATTTTTATATTAGCTATAGTCTCTGTTGTAAGTGTGCCTGTCTTTCATTTATAAAATAATACAGAAATGTTTGAACTTCCTAGAAAAGAGCAAGCCAGCTGGTACATTCTCTCTGTCTGCATGCCATCCTTCCATAGCGGGCCTTCTCTCTATCCTGAAGCTCAAAAAATGAAATTTTATGTTATGATGCCACTGCTACAGTGGGGGTGATGTGACTAATATTGCTCAGATAAAAGTCAATGTCATTGACCATTTAGTTCCTTTTTTCAAAACTGGTTTCTATTAGCCTATCATATGCAAGGAAATCTTTTTAGGAGTAAACAAATGGATTTTACAGTTGAGAAACTTGGGTGGGTTTGAAGCCCCAGTGCTCATTTCAGGAGTGTCTAGAGATGGCCATAAAAATCTGTATTTTTTTGCATTTATGCAGATGAATACTTTATAGAATATATATTTCTTGCCAGAACTGTGAAAAACTGGTGGAATAATCCAAGTCAACCTGGGCATAAAACTGATACATTTATTCTGGAAAGTCACACTTGTATCTTATAATTATTTTTTTTTATGTTAGATACAAAAATTCCTGCTTATGTTACCCCAGAAAAGCAAGAATTTTGTTGCATGCATAAGCTTCATTTGTTTTCTTTGTGTGCGAGGAAACTTTAATCTCCTTATTGGTTTCCCAGTGCTGTAGATGGGACATTTGAAGGTGTGAAGGCATTTGTTGACACCTGAACAATGGAGAGATCTCAGCTTGTTTACACATCTGTAGCTCATGCTGTACTGGTTAGAAATACCAGGACCTCACATTGGGAGGTTTGTTACAGCGCCTTTGAATGCCAACACGACTTGAGTCTCATCGAGCTACCACCTGCTATTGAGAGGAAGAACACCTCATTAAATATTTGACACCTCTTCCCTGTTTTTACCCTTCATTCCTACTAATTGGCATTGTTGGCTCCACGAGCCTCACCTGGGTCCCATTCTCCCCCTCCCCCTCACTCCAGGGGCTCAGGCTGGAGCAGACAGCTGTTCTATGAGTGTTTGTCGTCTTTGGCTCTCAGGCTCCACCCTGGACTGAGGTTATAGCTGTGCCTCCAAGCCATCTCCAGCTACTGCTGACAGAAGTCCTTGGATCCTCATCCTGATTTGTCACTTTGGCATGCTGAGGGCTGCCAGTGGATCCCTTTGCCATTAACCTGCTAACTAACCTCACTAAACCTGCTGCATCCCGGTTCTGTAGGGTTGCACTTTGTCAGTGTGGGCACTGTTCGTGCTGGGGTTGCTCTCAGCTCCTGGTCTTGATGATTTAAAACAGCAAGATCAGGCTGACTATAAAGCCAGGCTGCTGTAACAGTCCTAAAGTTCACAAGGGCATAACTTCCTTCTCCTTTCCTGGGTTGTTTCTGTCTCATCTCAACCCTGCCCTTGCAGTTTCTCTCTTCNGCTACTGCTGACAGAAGTCCTTGGATCCTCATCCTGATTTGTCACTTTGGCATGCTGAGGGCTGCCAATGGATCCCTTTGCCATTAACCTGCTAACTAACCTCACTAAACCTGCTGCATCCCGGTTCTGTAGGGTTGCACTTTGTCAGTGTGGGCACTGCTCGTGCTGGGGTTGCTCTCAGCTCCTGGTCTTGATGATGTAAAACAGCAAGATCAGGCTGACTATGAAGCCAGGATGCTGTAACAGTCCTAAAGTTCACAGGGGCATAACTTCCTTCTCCTTTACTGGGTTGTTTCTGTCTCATCTCAACCCTGCCCTTGCAGTTTCTCTCTTCAGTGTTCTCCAAGTTCCCTCACCCTCACCTCATGTTAACTCCTCTAGGCTCTCTCACTCCATTTCCTTTAAAATCTGTCCCATATTCTATTCTGCACATCCCATAGATTTGTTTACACAGTATATCATATCCCATCAACCCTACCCATGACTGGATTTCCCACTTTCTATCTCTTTAGCTGGATCTAGCTAGCACATCCTTCAAATCCTCTCTTACCCTGACTTTTTGCTGTGTAATTGTAATTACAATGTAATTGTAAGCTCCACTGGATTCCTGAATTCCCAATGCCTTTTTTGGGTGCCTGTACAGCATGGAAAGGGCTGACTTGCATGGCTAAACCTCCCCACTGCTGACTTTTCACAGAAGTGGGAGGGTCAGGAAAGCAATTCTGAAGACAAAGCTCATGCCTGTCTGGTAATTCGATTCCAGCTGGACACACAGAATGTGTGAGGTGTACAGGGGTCTGGTGGTTATGTTTAAAATGTACAAGGTGGTAGTTTGAAAATAGTTATTAAACATGTAGATTATTTTTCTTTTGACCTGGATAAAACATTGCTTTCTGTTACAAAATCATCATCAGAATATAAAACTCCCCTCTGAGTGGTGCAGATTCCTCCATAAATAAATGCAGAGAGCTGTTTCTCCTCATTTCTAGAGGAGGAAATATTACACATTCAGGCTCAGACTGCTTTCTGTCTACAAGCTTGCAGGGCAGCTTGATAAGCTTCATTTTCACAGTCATATCATCCACTAGGGATTACCAACCTGTTTTAAATTTAAAACCCTTAAATCAGTTTATGCCTGCTGGCCTATGTCACATGGATAGTCTCAATGATTTAAAGAGCCATTGTTTGCAGAGAGGACTTTCTAGAAAAAGTAGATTGCAGTGAATTTATCTGGTAGCAATAGGCATCCAAATATCATAAAACACATAAGGTTTTCCTAGAGGGGATTTCTGTACCAACACACAGTAATAGTATTTGGTATGTGCATTGCTGCAAGAATTCTATCATATAGAGAGACCAGTCTCCAGGAGCAAGAGTGTTTATTTAGATTATATCTGAAATGCATTGGAGTTTGAGTTGTATTTATTATTGATAGGAAGCTTATTAAAAGACCTGTAGTAATAGCAGTAAATGAGAGAAAAATCTGTCTTAATCCTGCTTGGTTTAGAGTTCCTTTTTTTCTCAGGCTTCCTTTATAAGTGAGAGAAATTATATAATATTTATATAAGCATATGTACACATCTATAAAAACCCTAGCAGCAAATGTCTTCTGTGTAAAGAACAGGGAAAACTGAAAGTATGCAGATCAAACAAAATATGTAATAAGTCTGGATTTGCTGCATTTTGACAACTATTAGAGAGTTAGGGGTTGCTGGTGTGGTTTAAGCACCAAACATGAGGATGATTGTCATGCCCAGTAAACAAGTTCCTAGTACCTCTCTAAATACTTATTAGTTTTATTGTTCTTGGTGGTATAATGACAGAAAAGGTGGTGAAAATCAGCAAATGGTAATTACCAAAATACTGGTTATCCCTGTAAATGTTCAAGACCTGGTTGGGTGGGGATTTGAGTTGAGTGGTCTAGGGGAAGGCATCCTTGACAACGGCAAGGGACTGGAACAAGATGATCTTTAAGGTAAATCCAAGCAATTCCATGGGCTAGTGGCTCTGGCATTCCTTCTATATATGGAAATACTGGGACATTTGAGAAAAATGCAAAGTTTATTCATGGATGCTCAGCAACTACTTTTCTACATGCTCATGTAAATTTTTTATATTCACTTCTGAAGTGGTCACATTAAAAAATGTACTGAAATAATGATCAGAGTTGTTTAGCCACTTATTTAAGTTGTGTTTAAGCATATCTGTCACTGCTGACTCACACTTTGCTATTAAGTGCCCATTAGGATAAACACATTGAGAGGATGTGGCTGTCAAGAACGTCTTTGCTGCATTCTTTACCCTGCTTGTGTTTATAGTTTCTATGTCTAAGAACAGCAGCAGAAATCAAACAAAAGCCACCACAAAATATTTAACCCTTACAGTTTCCTTACCTTTATTAATGCAGTATTGGAATTAATAGAGAATGTCAAGGAGTTTAATTTCCTTCTCTGCAACCCGCAGAGGATTTCAATTTTCCACGATTAGAAGGCTTGGAAGCCTCCATTTTTTAGCACTAGGTTAACATAGCATCTGACCTTAGGAGACCATGGTATACATGTGTCATCTTTCAGTAATGCAGGATGTTACATTTTCAGGCATAATTACTCTCTTTTCAGTATCCCAGGGTCAAACTCTTCCTGCACACAAAACTTGGCCTGCAACATTTTCTGCAATGCAGTTTATAAGAGTAATTAGTAATAGTGATAGTGATAGTGATAGTAATAATAGTAATAGTAATA
>VZUA01072651.1:0-10693 GCA_013401035.1 Horornis vulcanius
AAAAAGAAGAAAAAAATAGATTCCTGTTAAAAAAACAGAGAGATGTAAGGCAAATCTGAGAAATCCTCCAATCACTCAAAGTTCCCTAAAGCCAAGCTAGAGCTGTGCATCATTTCCAAATAGGTAATTTTTTATTTTCCATCACATATATGATTATTGAGACAAAGACCAACTGGGTTGCTTGCCATATAATTAACTCTGCATGGAGTATAATGACTGCTTCCCTGAGGCAGTGGAGGTGTGCATGTTTCTTGATAACCAGAGAAGAGAGGAAACAAGAGGCAGCTGGGGAAAGCATTACACTACTGTCTATTAAAATTAATTATTTCAAATGTAAATAGACCCTGGATGACCAGTCCACTGTAAATGTGCAGAGATCATTAACTCTCCTCGTCTGTCCACCGTTGCAAATGCCTTAAAATGTCATGTTAAGAAACTGTTAGGTCTTGCCTAAATGTGTCAAAGTGCTTGTGGGGGAATGCCACTGCCATGCACCTGCAGCCACACTGCCCACCTAGCACACTCCACGTGTCAGGGATTCAGTCAGCTGAGTGCCTCTCCCCGTGCCTCTGCCGTGTTAGAAATGCAACCCATTTCTGCAATGACAGAAAAAAAATAGAAAAAAATTTGCAAACAACAGTTCCTTGGTGCTGTCCTGTTACATTGCCACCTGCCAGTGCTGCACTGACATCAACATCTGTTCTTCCAACTTCCTGCTTTAATAAAGAGAAATTGTGCCAGTTTCAGCAACAGCAAGAGTGCTAAGACTATAACTGCATGACGGAGCAGCAGAACAGGTAGAAGAGAACTTTAATAGCTGTCTCTTGAACAGATTGAAGATTTCCTTTAAAAATACTACTTATGCACATATGCACATGTATTTCTTATCATTATTTCATACTTGAGTTCAATAATGACTTGTTCTTCACTTGTTACTGCATGACCATTGTAGCTGTATCTTCGTGTCTTGTTCTAATTTGTGTGCAGATTTCACCAGTGTTACAAAACAATTTCTCCATGACTGGTGTATCAGGTTCCACCTCCAGTAATTGGAGGCTGAGACCAGCTGGCAAGAATTAATAATCTTGGTTTTCAGTGATAGTTCTGGAAGATAACAAAACTGCATGGAAGGAAACACGTGTGGGGAGCACGGATACATCAAGAAATGCATGAGAGGTACAAGCTCACTGAGCTCGTTGAAGAGCAGCACTTCGGGGCATTTTCCCTCTCTACTTTGGAGCAGACATAAATTGACTGTTTGGCTAGGTTTGATATTTCTTTTCCCAAAAGATACATATTTAGAGTCAATGTTTCTTTAATTTTCCCCAGTGATGATACATTTTTATACCCATGGTTGGGTATAAAAACCTAGATTATCAAGGTCATTTTGTTACAGCAATATTTCCTTCATCGGTAGTAAATGCCCCAAACTGGGCTGTTTCTATGCATGCAGCTGAATTTCTGTTATAGCAGCTTCCATGGGCCTCATCCTTCTGACAACTCTGCAAAGACATGCTTAAGTTAAACAGGAGCACAAGAGAAAGGCCTCTCCCAAAGCCTTTGTGCTGCCTCTGACAATCAAGGGCCATGCAGAGAAGCAATGCACGATAAAGTTCAACCACCACCATGAGGAAGGTTCCCAACCTCCTTCTCCCAGTGTGTCTGTTTTATACGTTTAGGCATTATAGCCTCTTTAAGACAGCAAATACAAAATGGTACAGATATTTATTATCAGATTACATTGGTGTTACAGGATCCCTACACACACCTTGCACTCAGTAGCCACCTCATTTTTTGTAGGCTTCTAATGCACTGGAGCACAAAGTCTTTTTTTGTTTGTTTGTTTTTCTTCTCTAAATGTGTTGTTGATTCTGTCATAGACACACACATATCATTGGCTATTTTAAAATTGTATATTCACTGGTATTACTGCTTCCCCAAGGGCATGCAGCAATGAGGTACTATTTTTAAACTCCTCAGTCAGCCATGACTTCCTTTTTGTCTGTCCACTCTGTAGCTGCCATAGGGAGTAAGCATGGCATTCCTCATCTTTTTGTGGTTTCTACTTATAAGGAATGAGCAGAACAAGTAGTGGTTCTTGTTGGTGCTGGAGTAGTGCACAAGTCAGATTACAGGAAAAAGCACAGACTGAATCATGTCTCAGAAATTCACCCTCCAGTGTCACACTGTACCCAAGTTAATGCAAACCAGAACTCCTGCTATGCAAGCACAAGTACAAAGCTCACAGTTTGTTCCCAAAACTCCCACAGCTTTTTCCATGCCAGCTATATAAAACAGAAAAAAAAACAAAACAAAAAAACCCAAAACAAAACAAACAAAAAAAACCCCCAAAACAAAACAAACAAAAAAAACCCCCAAAACAAAACAAACAAAAAAAACCCCCAAAACAAAACAAACAAAAAAAACCCCCAAAACAAAACAAACAAAAAAAACCCCCAAAACAAAACAAACAAAAAAAACCCCCAAAACAAAACAAACAAAAAAAACCCCCAAAACAAAACAAACAAAAAAAACCCCCAAAACAAAACAAACAAAAAAAACCCCCAAAACAAAACAAACAAAAAAAACCCCCAAAACAAAACAAACAAAAAAAACCCCCAAAACAAAACAAACAAAAAAAACCCCCAAAACAAAACAAACAAAAAAAACCCCCAAAACAAAACAAACAAAAAAAAAACTAACCAAACACCAAAACCCAACAAGATTTAATAATATGATACATTCCTGTGTTTGTTTGCAGAACTGTATATGAGCAATTTTATGAGTCATTTAATTACAAGGCCTGGACAAAGACATATGCTCAAGGTTTGCTTGGGTTGAGGACAAGCTCTGTCTTTCTTTCCCCCAAAATGAAAAGGTCCTAATGTATTTGAAATGCAGCTAGAAGGAATGAAAACATCAGATGTCACACCAAAACTGGATTCTGAGACAGCTGTGAGACTGGTCGTTCCTACATCTTTTGCTTGAAAACTGCCTTACTTGTTGATACTATGCTGCCAGGCCCATAAAGCCAGCATGTCCCACTGCTTTGCCCCCAAGCCTCATCAGGAAACTGCTAATTACTACACATTAACAAACATTTGTGGGAAAAAAACCCCAAATACTGCACCCTCTTCACCTAACATAAACATCATACAACTGAAAATGTCATACAAACTGGGATATGTACTTGATAGGGAAATAGTATTTATGCCTTTAAATATATTTATTCCAGTAAATGCAGCCAGTCTTTCCTCCTTCTTACCCAAGGAGCTGACCTGTTGCCAGCATGTTTGTGTCCTGGCTAGATCTTATTGTGTACCTTTTGGAGGTCACCAGGAAATCAATAACTTCAAAACCTGAGGTAGGATGGGAAGGGAAGATGGACAGACACTATACTCATCACTTGAAAGAAAAAGCCTATAAAACACACTTTCACTCATAAGCTAATAAATTTAACTGGAAATTTGGTCACCAATAAGGCTCAACTTTTAGCCTAGCAAGTAGTACCATGTTTGCAGAGGTAACGTGACTGAGCACACTTTTTAAAAAGCCTTTCATTTTGTAAAGAACAATGGCCATTTAAGATTAAATTCATGGACCTTTGGTTGAGTTATTTATTTTCCTTAAGCTGTGTTTAACAACACATGTAAATATGCCTTACTTCAGAAATATTTTATTCTCACCACTAATTAACAGGGAGGTACCTTCCTGTCTTGCTCTTGGTTGCAGGAAGTCCACAGCGGCAGAAAACACTTGGTCCAGATCTACCCATTTTGAGGAAGAAAACTTGCAGATCCTGCTGCATGCTCAATGCTCCCCTGCTTCTGCCTGGCCATTTGTATTCCCATTGAGCTGACCATAACTTGTCAGCAGTTCCTCTGCCATCCAGAGAAATTCCTTTCACCCTAGGAAAGTTGTGTGAAGGGCACTGGCTGCTCTTACGGCTGCCAGCCATAGGAGATTTCTGTGGGAAAATGCTCCAAACAATGGTGAAATGGCAAAGAACACCTGGTACCACCTTCTGCCACTGCGGGGGAACAGGATCCAGTATCCTGTTCCACTGAGGTGGCAAGAGCCCTGGCACGGCCATGCAGCACAGCTGTTCTGCAGTACCACTACCTGCTAATGAGCCAGGGACAGAGTCTGAGGATGCCAATGCAAACCTCAGATGGAGGGTTGGTAGCAGTTTCTGCTGTTCCTGTCTTTTAGACAAGTGCTGATCAACCTAATGAATTATTTCCTCTTCCCATATTTCAGATGGGCTCTTCTGTGGCTCTCCCAGGAGGAATGCCAGTCTACCTGTCTGTGTAAAGAAAGCGAGGGAAGAAATGAGGCTCTCAATGTCACCACAGGAATGATGATGTGCAGAGCAAGTGTTCATGTTGGTGGGGATCTTTTGTTATATTCTGGAAAGGTGTGTCTTTTCTGTGGCATAGTGTGGGTTTTGACCTGAGCTTTTCCCCTTTTAGTTTAGGTTGAAAAACATACATCTAGCTTTAGGTGACTAAGTGAAGCTGAAGGACACAGAAAGAAGTCTTGCACAGTGAATAAACAAGTACCCATAAATTTCAAGGTTTTTTTTTATTATTATTTGACCTGTAACTCAAAACCACTTCAAGTTGGTTCTATGGTGCTTATTTGTTTCTGTTCCTCACAGTCTGCATGTGACAATGAATAAACCAAAAGGTCACTTCCTTTAAAGCTCTCCAGGAAATGCTCCCCAGCCATAAACTCAACAAGGCCACAAAGAAAACCAGCTCAAACCAGCCAAGTTTCCAGAACTGCTGAGATTGACAGGGAAGTTGGGGCACACACCTGTAGAATGGCCTGAACAGGTGGTCCCATCCAACCTTTCTCTGACCCAAAGGACGAAAGCCCCCTCCAGCTGAAGAACTCTAGAGTGAAGTGGGTGTGCAAGAAGCTCACCAGAGGTTACCAAAGTTTAATAAAAAAGAGAAGTGTGTTATTTCTGCCTTTGTGTGCATGCACACACACACACATGCAGAGGCATCCCTGGTCAGGGATACTTACCAGCCAACATGCCTTATTAATAAAAGGCAAATAGCAAGACCTGATTCTGAAATTTCCTGCCTTCTCTATGCTTGTACTTCTCTAGCAAATATTTGTTTCTATTATCATCTGTCAATTTTACTACAAGCAATTTTTCCTATACTTTCAACTCCACAGTGAAATAATGAAAAGGTATTGGGCCTAACATGAAATGCATCAGATCCCCCCAACAAAGATGGAAAGGAAAAGCATCTCCTATCAACTGTCACTTTGCAATCACAAAACTCATTTAACCTAGAGGAAAGGGTTTTAAAGACCCTAGAATAATAGCACAGAACTGACAGATCACACAACAAAATTGTTTCAATACATTCCAGATGTATTGCTTCAGTGAATTTAATACAAAGACTAATCTGAATCACTGCTCCTATGGTTGTCACTCTTCAATTCTCTCAGGGCCACATGCCAAATTTTTTCTGCTTTTAACTACATGGCTTTCAACAAAGTCAGGCCAAGGGAGTACACAATTGGTCCCAAGTAACTAGTTAAGTATTTGAAGCTGTTGCCAGCCTTTTATGAGCTTAGTTCAAAATGACATTTAGGGAGGTTTGAAGCATCTTAGATAAGAAAGATGCTGAAGAAATAGAGTATGATCATCATCAGAAAAAAAAAAAGCTAACGGAAAATCACTATCCTCCTGAAATAGTAGAAATTACATATACAAACAGACATACACACATATTATTCCCCCATTCCCAAAGTAAGTGTGAATCATTAACAGAAATTTTCAAATTATGATAGGATATGCAAAGTTGTTTAAATCCTGAACCTTTAGTTGTAGGGAAGTGATTTATTCTGTATCATTAAAATGCTTAGCTGCAAAACAGAGAACAGAATTGAATGTTCTGTTCAAATGCTTACATAAATCCACAGTAAAGTTGGAAGACAGCTCCGATACCATCTTAATGTAATCAGTATTATTTATTTAAGGAAAACCAGTATTTTGAAAAGACTAAAAAGGACCCAAAAAAAAAAAAAGTTTGGGCTGTGGTAATGGTGAAGCAATCCAAACTACTTCTGCAAAAATAGCAGAAATTCAGAAGAAAATATTAATGTCAGAAAATCTTTTGTAGGCAAGAATACTAACTTCTGCTGTTATGAATAAATGAATTCTAAATTATTCTTTGTCTGATGGTTTTTAAGAAGTATTACCATAATCACATAAACTTCCTTTTTTTCATATAAAGCTATGTATAGCGTAAGACTTCCCTTTCAATGCCATGATCAGAGAAATTGTTTGAATGAAGACATTAAAGCAGCGAGATTCCAATTAGCGTATGAAACATTCTAAATCTGTCAAAATGAGCTGGTTGGATTACTGCTAAACCCCGAAAACCCCAAATGATGGAAGATGAAGGTGAATAGAAACTCAGATGTGGATCTGTACCCATTCCACGAGCCCCTCTCCCCCACCCTGTTTGATCCCAGAGCATGTTTTTTGCAGCCAAATTGTCTTTTTCCTGGTCTACAGGCAGATGAAGAACAAAGTTTTATTCCAAATGAGAGTCAAGGAGAATATGGCACAGGTTTGAAAGGCAGTGACCCTATCTGTCTTGCTGAATGAATGTACTCTGTCTGATGTAAATGTATGTGGAAATAGGAGAAAAGACAGCAGTGTTGATGCCTGGGCTTAAAAGAGAAGTTTTACATAATAGCTGAAAGAACAAGATTGTTGCAATAAAAATTTGAAGCTTCTTGTCAGAAATTAGCATAAAGCTAAAGAGACATGACAAACAGCTGTTTCCTGTAAAAATGTTTTATGGGGTTTCTTTTCAGTATCTTCAGTTCTTTACTGCATCTTTCATGTATGTCAGGCATGCACACTCACGTACACAAACAGGAAAACTTTTATGGACATATAGATCAAATTGTTGTTCAAAGGAGTAAATTAAGACAAATTTACCAACCCTGGATGATGTGACATTCTTCTTGCCTCAGTGAATACCAAGCAAGCTCAAGGGTCTTATCCTTTACTTGAAAACAAACACATGGAAACAAACACATATTTCTACATTGTCCTGGGGTCTCAATCAGTGAGACAATCAGTGAGCCCACAGAAAAAAAAAATGAAGAAAATATCCACTCTTACCCCTGTGCTGAACCACTGACCTTACTGAGAATATCCCTCTAGTAAAAATAAATATTTACAAAAAATCAGATTAATTTGTCTGTGAAAATCATCTGTCTCTCTTTTCAGAGGCCAAGAACCGACAGTGTTGATGATTTGTTCTTTGACCTGTCCAGAAAATATGTGCTGTGGAGGGTAGACATGAAAATGTCCTTCTCCTGGGAATTTTTCTAGGCTGGGTGATATTTTGTGGTCGTTGCAGTGGGAAATGCCTGGTCCTGGCTGAGCAAGGCTCTGTGCTGAGGAAGGCAGGAGCCAAGGTGCCCCCAGCAGTGATAGGATGGATGGCAGAGGACAGGCGCCAAAGCCCACAGCACCTGAGCCAGGAACTGTGTGGGAAAACTGCCTGTCAGGGCAAGCTGCCCCTGTGGTTGCTGGAAGCCCTCTTTGCCTTCCTTGGCTGTCCAAAACGTGACACTCTGCAGCTGCTGCAGCCACTTTGGCCATAGCAAGGCTGAAAAGGAAGAAGGCCTAGTATGAAGGAAAGGTAATGCTGCCCAAAGCAGTATTAAACTGCATTTCCTTCGCACTTCTCATTCATTATTATTTCCTTAACAGAAACATGCACTCTTTATGCATTTGGAGGGGGCTGAAAAAAGAGTGGAATAGCCAATTTTCATTATCCTTCCTTCAGATTCTGAGTACTTATGTATTTTTCATGTTTTCTCAATGTTGCTACTGACTGCCAAGTAGTCATACTGCGGGCCTGACAGCTCATGGCAGCACTAAGCAAGATCATGATCAGGGCCTGGTACACACAAATGGTAGGTGTGACCTGTGTCACCACCATCCTCCAGCGCTTCAGACAGTTCCTTACAGTATCCAAATTTTATCCTAGTTTCACTTCAATACACTCCTCAAGCTATCTGTAAGAGGAAGGGGACTAAAAAAGACAATAAACATATATAGAAGGGTGTAAGCCAGTTATCTTAGCAAGTTTCAGCCATCACGCTCTTGTCTTCTTAGGTACTTTTTGGATCAATTTACTGAGTGGAATAGACCTTAGCTGGACAGACAAAGAAGATTTGCTGCCCAAGCACCATTCCCACAAGGACTCTGGCACAACCTCCTCTCCTGATTTTTGATCTTAACATGTTTCCTTCCTTTGGTTTTCTCTGACAGTAATATCAGTGTGAAATCTTCCAATGGTGTAGATGCACCTCATAATCTTTACCTCTGTGAAGCTGTTTGTTGGTTTAGATTGTGTAGTTTTACATGATTATTTCATTATTACACACTATTTTTCAGGAATCACTGTTAAGCCTAGACAATGTATTCTGGTCAGAGCACGAGACCTAATTTTAGGGACACTACAGCTCTATTGTTAAGCTGTTTTTTGTTATGGGGATATTAGCTGAATAATCATCCTCTCTCAAATTATTTCAGAATTTATATGGTCTATCGTATTACTTCAAAATGCTGTAGTTACAAGCAAGTGTGCAGTTTGCTGCATTTTTTTAAAAAGTCTTTAGATAAATGCTTTTGCAACACACTAGCTAACTCGTTAGGAAATACGGCATTTAATAATAGCATTATTGAAGGTGATTACTAACATGAAAAATTTATTTTTCATATATATTGAAAAGGTTGCAGTCATATATCATTTCCATATGATAAGTTGAGTCATATTCATTGCAAGGCAATATCTACTAATTCCACTGAAGCTATATTAGGAATTAATTTTGCTCATGACGTCTTGTATTCTTATTCTATATTAGCTACATTATATTATCTCCCTCCACAGGCACAATTACATGTATATCAAACTTGATTTGATGTAATTATCTAGGAATAAATGATCTTGTTCCGGCTTGTTTCAACAACTTGAGCCATTTCCACCCTGTTCCCACAAGATTTTTCTGCCTGTAAAATTCTCTTGGCAGTTCTTCAACTCTGATCTAAAACTCAATCTGAAAAGGTACAAGTCATTTGTGTTTACCTACTATACAAACACTGTTGTTGCTTTTTTTTTCTACAGCATGTCACAACTTTTGCAGGTGGCTTATGAGAAACGTTCATTTAAGGCATTTTTTCGGACTAATACACTTGCATATGAAAAGCAGGGTATCAATGACACTTCAGGTGTTTGTGAGAAAAACACCTTTAGATATCTATTGCAGCTTAAGCTCCTAAATCACTTCCATCCTTTTAGAAAAGTATTTGTAAGCTGTCATTTGTGTGTGTTCAGACACATTCTGGTCTACTAAAAAAAAAAAAAAAAAAAAANAGGGAATTTGGCAACCTACTTCCAAACACCATGCAGCTAGCAGAGGAAGAAGCTGTGTCTTCTTCACTGTCAGGCAATGGTTCAGACTTGAAACAGCTCGGAGAAGGCAAAGAGCAAAGACAATGATTTGGGCACCCTCCCCTTTATACTCCTCCAAAGGGAAGCTCTGTGTTGGCTAGCATGCAGATATACACTTCTGTTGCCTTTTTTGAGGGTCTAGTGCTGGCAAGAAAAGTTTCAGTTTTGACTGAACTAACACCTTTCAGGCATATCAGGAGCAGAAATGAATTTGGCAGATACATCAGTCAAAACCCCGTACTTCATCCCAGGGCAGAGGGTGCTTCAAAGTGCATCATAAGTCGCTGAGAAAGCAACTGGTACTCCTCATTTCTCTGGTTATTGTCTAACAGGTGTTCGTAAAACCTGCACAGTCTAGCACCAAATCAGGCATCCAGCAAATATAGAAACAGCTAAAGAAATGTAGGGGCTATCTAGAGCACCCAGTGAAATCTGCCTGCTCTTTTTCACTGTGTTCCAATGGTCAGCTCTGGAGAGTTGAGTTGCCTTTTTGATGCATTTGAACAATGCGGATCAGATCCAAGGCCTTTAGTACTGCTGGATTAAAACTGATCAATATTACTGGTATCCTGGTATCCTGGCAGTCAGGAACTCACCTAGGACACCAGGACCTGGTGCCAGCCCTCTATACCATTCAAAACTGGAAGGAAGCTAGCAAGAACATCTATTTAGTAGTAATGTCCTGCTCCACAGCACAAGATAAATCCCATTCTACCTTACTTTCATTTTCACATCAGTGCTTGGTACTGACATATCCAGTGGGGTTCCCTGTGCTCTCTGTGCTTCCGTGCTCTTGCAGCAGGCTGAGGAATGACAGCCCCTCATGCTGTCCTCATTTCCTGAAATGGAGAAACTCACCACCACAAGATGTTTTGTGTAACAGAGTTATAAATAGTTGCAGAAAGCCATTAGGGAAAGCCAGGGATGGAAGGTCCTTAAAAGGTCTACTGAAGAGAGAGGCAACAACTTCCAGCATGGCAAGTCTCTGAACCCGGCTGGTAGTTAGGAAGACTTATTCTGGAGAATGCTCTAGGAGCATGTGTTTTTTCTGGTCTAAGCATATATCAGAGACAGGACAAGTGAGCGGATGAATTTTTCTTCTGATCTCATGTGATTGGTTCCTTACTGACAGTTTAGTTTTCTTGCTTTCCAGACTTAGTGAGATATTGCAGAAAAAATTAAAAGTG
>VZUA01072651.1:13581-27875 GCA_013401035.1 Horornis vulcanius
ACCCCCTGTTACAAAAAAGACATTGAGTTGCTTGAGCAGAGAAGAGCCAAACAGCCAGTGAAGGGTCTGGAGCACAAGTCCTGTGGGGACCAGATGAGTGAGCTGGGGTTGTTTAGCCTGAAGAAAAGGAGGATCAGGGGTGCTTTTATCACTCTCTACAACTGCCTGAAAGGAGGCTGTAGTAAAGTGGGTGTCAATCCCTTCTCCCAGGTAATGAGACAGGGCAGGAGGAAATGGCTCCTATTCCACCAGGGGAAGTTTAGATATTAGTATGTCTTCAGCAGAGAGGTTGTCAAGCAGTGGAACAGGATGCCCAGGGAAGTGGTTGAGTCACCCTCCCTGGAGATATTTTGAAGACATAGTGCTTAGGAACATGATCAAGTAATGGATTTGGTTATGGTTAATGGTTTTACTCAACAATCTTCAAGGTATTTTCTGACCTAAATGATTCTACTACTCTATTAAACTATTACTTTTTTTTTTTTTTTTCCCATTGCTCATACTCTCACTCTTGTTCTGTAGTGGTTCTCATGCAAAATGGAAAAATCAGCTGTAGTTAAAGATTCTTCTGAAATAAATAAACAAACAAACTCCAAGTACACGATAAAATACTGTCTCTCGTATGCTGTGAAGGTTGTAAAAGCCGTGTCCACATGTGGCTGCAACACACTTGAATTTCCCAAGGGGAAGTTCAGTCTGCCTGCGAATCAGGCAACATAGGCTTTGTCACACACAGAGGCACAAGGGGGCTGTGATGCCATCACTTTGCTGACGAAGGTGCCAGGTTATTGCTTTTCTGGGTGTGGTGCCTGGCCCATTTTCACAGCTCAGTTTGACAATACACTTCCCATAAAGCCAAGAACAATAAAAACACCAGAGCCAGATTTCAGCCAGGTCTGAAACCCCCTGAACAAAACATACAGCCTCTTCTGCATAAGAACTTTTTTTTCAAAAGCAGCACTTTTGCATGATCTCGCTGATTTGAATGAAATTGGGAGAATTTTTGGCATGATTTTTATAGTGAGATTAGCTGAAAAATATGTGTATGTGGTGGTCAGTAGTGGTTACCACCTTCAAATTCTGCAAAGCACAGCTCTGGCCCTGGCAAGGCTAGGAAAGGCCACAGGTGGGAAGCACACAACACTGAAAAGAGAAGAATGACCAACAGCAATCTTGCCAGTAAAAACACTCCTGAGTGTGCAGGCTCCAAATTATGTCATATTCTGCAGTGCAAGACACTCCTCTTTTGCAGGGCCAGGTGCCCAGACAGTGTAAATCATCTTCCCAGTGCTGCTATCATTGATGCCTTCCAGCTGGCATCAGCTGTGGGTTTGACAGTAGGTCCTTCTTTTCCTGAAGCCAAACATCCCTAAAAGTAGTCAGAAGCCTTAGGCCTTGCTGTTTTCCTTCTCCCATCCCTCCTGCTGGCAAACCTATGTGCCAGCAGCCTGCTAGGAAAATACATGTCAGTTTCTAAAAGGACAACTGCAAAAAATGAAGGTAAAACTCCCATATATCTCTTCCCTTTCTCATTCCCACACAGAGGAACCTCACCATCCCACGGAGGAAGAAGGCTTGCTGGACAGAAGCCCCAGCCTAAGTGGAGTAATTCAACCCACTGTGTGAAGAACAGTTCCATTGCTCTCAGGCCAGAGCCAATGCACAAACATTTCACACAACTATTTTTGTGGTGGGAACTAATGGCTTGGTATCTGAGACACCTGCTGAAAATCAAACACCCTTTGTACACAGCTCAGCCAGCCTCACACTGCTAGTTGCTGAAGCCACAGCTCTAGACTGCTTCTTGGGTTTTGCTAACGGCAGAAAAAAACTACAAACCAGCTTGCTTTAAACTGCTATTAATCATGCTTCATGTTACTGTGCCAGCTACACTTTTGTGCAAAAACCACAAAAACCTGCAACATCCCCCACACGTCTCTCTGCTTCCCCAAATCCTACTTTTGAGAGAGGAGACAAAGTAGAAGCATGGTTGTGGCAGGACCTCATGACTTGCAGCCTCTAATTGTAGGAGAGTCCTGATCTGTATGAACAAGAAAACACCCTGCCCCATTCCACCCACACATTCACTCACTTTCTCAAGTACTATCATTCAAGTGCCAATTTCAGATGCTGGTTCCTTCATGGGAACAAAATACAAATATACAGTATTAGCCTCAATGCATTTTTTTTTTCTTTTTCTTCACTTTATCCATTGCAATATGTTCATAGCTGATTCTTAAGGCCAATTCTGTGATGTGAAATCCAATACTTAGGCCCCCTGTCCTAAACCAAGATACCCATACTCTTAAACCTGTATTTGTCAGCATCAATGGGTGCTCCAAGCACAAAGAGTGGGCAAGGAAGCAGTAGATAGTTTTTCAGATTGACCCACTATACTTTTGATGTGAGAAGGAAAACTTTGTCACAATCTAATTGCTCTGCTTCTTGCAGAAATGGTACTTTGTCACTTGTGCCTGCAGCGAGATAAAGCACACACATGTTTTGTATTCAGAGGTAATGCTGTTTAAGGCTTTGAGAAGGTAGTGTGCAGTCAAGATCTGTAAGTCCTCCTGAGGCACTTTGCTTTACCTATGGTACATATTCTAAATGAAGTCAGGGGATTATCTCTGTAAGAGCTGCAGCACCCAGGCCTATAATCCTATGTATGTATATGATATTTAGTGTATATGTACACTAAAGAGGGAATAACATTCAAATTCTACTCTGGACACTTTATAAAATTCCTCAAGAAAGGGCATCCCAATGTCTCCACAAAATTCTATTTTTGGAAAATGTGATTTAGCTTTTCAACATCACAGAACAGAGTCCTTTGGTTTCAGGACTCAACCTCTCAGCTTCAAGTGACATTGTTGAAGGGCGGAGTGAAATATGTTGTTTATCTAACATTAAAAGAAGTAGTCTTCCATTTTTTCACTTGCTCATCTGCTGAGTGAGGATTTACATAGTCTGTGAATCAGCAGACTGAGGTATGAAGACCACCCAGATCACCCCATGGTTAATATCCTCCCTATGATCCAACCCATATACTTTGTGGCTGAGGAGATGGCTCACTGGACTCTGAGCAGCTTCTGAGGGCCCTCAGCTCAAATATACCACATCTTTCCTTGGCAGGACAGCAGCATGAGATGGGTTTGCTCTTTGTTGAACTCCAAATCCAAATCTACAGCCTTCATTTCAAACTATGGTTTAATGGAGTGGAGTCTAACAAGGTCATAAGCTATTTTGGATATGTGAAAACAAAAATGTAGTTGGAAAATCAAAGAAAATGAAAACCAGCTTGTTACACTCAAATATTCAATAAATACATGTGAGTCCTCCATAAAACACAGTTAAGAAAATAGGAGAGGGCAGGCAGAAACCCCAAGGAAATGTAAATCACAGAGAAAATACAGGGGAGGATGGCAAGACTCTGGAAGAGATTTCAAGAAGCCATCCACCCCTTTTCTTAGGACAAAATCACCATCTCTCTCATTCTTTACCAATGGGGTTTTCTGGGTTTCTTTTTTTAATTTTAGACGAGATAAGACAAACATCAAACACCTGTAGTGGGGATTCCACAGCCTCTCCAGGCAATTTGTCCCAGCACTTCACTATGTCTGCTTTAATGCCTTGCCTAAGTCTTTCAACCCTTACTTTGATTCTGTTCCTTCACATCATAACCAACAGAGACAAGAAAATGAGTAGAAATCAATTCAGAGAAATTACACTGTGTTTTGAACAACAGACAGCAAACACTTTTCCTTTACAAGTTCATTGTAAGTAGTCCTGGTTTACAGCTATGGGTTTTCCCCTTTTCTTTTTTTTTTTTTTTTAGGGCCAAATTCATTTCCACATGCTGGCAAAATTATCTGCTTTGGAAAACCCATTAATAACAGTAAATCCATATAAAGATGTGAAGATGAGTACTGAGATCTTTCCTGAACCTATTTAATAGTGTTCCTGTTAGAGGTCTGAATCAGTAAGACCTAGAGGGATGCTGGGGTCTTCAATGCCAACACCTTGAAAGGTGATTTCATATTTTTATCTGTAAGAATATATGCTGAAGTTTTTAGATGTATTCTGGTTTGGCCAGATAGTTCCTCTCAGGCAATAGGAGTTTTACCACTGATGTAATTTGAGAGCTTCTAAGAAAAACTGGTAAGAAACAGAGTCTAAATGCAGGCTGTGGCATCATTGTATTGCATCGCCAAAAAGAAAACAGTTCCTATGCAGCACACAGAAACTTTGCAAAAGTTATGGTTTTGACAGTGATGTTCTATTCCCATGGGAGGACATTAGTCACTGTGGATGGCCACATTCAGCTTATGCAACATTATCCATACAAAGACATATTTTCAGAAGCCAAAAGGCAGATCTGCTGCAGGGAATGAGCTGTCATAGCTTCACCAATTTCCACTGGGCAGCAGTGAGTTCCATAAATTAAGAAACTTGTTCCCAAACTTCTGCATGCTTGATTTCCTTCTCTGTTTACAGAAATACTCTCCACTAAATATGCAGACTGGTGTCAGCTCTTTTTTGGGTGTGTTCCTGAGCATCTTATGGCTGTTCAGCTTGGCATGATTATAAACATTTCAGTACTGCTAGTAGATACAGAACAGCCAGATCTTTAGCAACTGAATCAGAAAAAACACCCCTAAACCTTACAGACATGTTAGTTCTGTATTGAAAAGAATATTTTTAAAGTGGAATTACTAGAGTTTGTATGGAACTGTTATAGCAAGTAAATAGTGTGATATAAGTTTTGACATGGGTTTGATATTTCAATGTGGGTAGAATATCTTCAGACTTTAATATATACATTACATGTCCAATGAAGACTAATAATGCTTATACAAAGACTTAATATTTGCCTTTTACTGCAATTTAAACTATGGCATAAAGGTAAGACTGCAAGATAAGACTGCCAGTCTGTGTGCAAACCTGAACACTTCAGATTTTGTAGATCAAAATTCTGCATGTCACAAACACTTCGGGTCATGCTGCAAGGCTCAGAGCAGTTGGAGACTCTGCTCGCCAAAGCTTCCTGACAGAAATTGTTTCACACCACCTAACTCTACTAACTGCATGAAAGTTTGGTGGGGCAGTCTGCTACCAGTCCCTGATCTATAGAAACATGGCAGTATACGTACAACTTACCACTCGTGATCAGATCATGTGCAATATCAAGTCTGTTCTCTTGTTCAAGTCTCCCAGCCTGAGCTTGAGTTTTGTAGGAGCGGACTTTCCATCATTTGATATTGTAAATGCAACATATCCATCACCTGTATTGCACAATATTTTCCCTGGACTGAGATAAAGAATACCAGACACTAAACAAGCCATTTTTCAGAACCATATGTGTCTTCCTTTTTCATCTCCATGACTTAATGCTATTATTTTCCAAAAGTCTAGGGGCACATATCCAAAATCCCACAGACCTGAGAGACTTTTCTAAGCAAACTGCTCCAGTTTATTTTTCTTCAGCATATTATCTCTGCACAGCTGGGGCAGAATGTGGCCTTGTGTCTCTTACCTCCCATTTCTGTGGGTGATTTCTCATCACACACAGAGAAAGTGTTGAAAGGTACAGTCAACGAAGCTTTGATTTCTTTTTCAGTCCCTGCCTGACACATTTACAATGGCAAAGCCTCTAGATTCAAGATCAATTTGGCAAAAAGCCAATAATTGCCAAGACAGCCAAAAGAAAATGCTTTATACAAAAAAAAACTTTCCTTGTTGGATTAACAGAGGTCCTAGAAGAGGCTTCATTTTTCTTTCGTTTCACTGTTCAAGCACTCAAAGCAGCCAGATGCTCACATACAACTTCCCAGCTCCATGGAGAATCCCAGGCCTTGTGCCCATGCTCTGCTGCATGTTGCAGTGGCATGGGACAGCACATGCCCAGGAGGCCCTGCTCCCCCAACCTGTGCTGCCAGAACCCAGACTAGCCTTGGCAACTAAGGGAAGGAATGCCCCAAAAACCTCAGGGAAACTTCCCAGCATTGGTGAACCCATAGGAAGCTCTGCCAGCCTCCCAGGCATTCATAGCAAAAGGCAACAGAAAGCCAGATCTAACAGCGTATTTATTACATTAAAGTTCAAGGTTTAATAAATGTGTTATAAGGAAGGAGATGCTGCAAAATAAAAGGCATGTGTTTAGCTTGACAGGGCTCCTCTTTAAATTCAGACAACAGTTCCAAAGCCAGACTAATCTTTGGGACGACTACGACAGCTCTGAGCAATATTAAAGATGTAGACTTTCTTTATATTACTCTTTTCTTAGGTAGTTTCACCAATGCATCAGTTCACACATCTGTAAGGATTTTCTGTAATTTCCAGCTCCAGCAGCTGATCCAGCCAAGGCATCAGTTTGTATCTATTTGCCTTACAAATGACATCCCATATATCACCAGCTTAGCCACTGGCAGCTTTTGAACTACATCTTCACAAAGGACAGGTGTAGAAGGATGGCATGTGTAGAAAGTCATAGAAACTTAGAGCTTTGTTTATGTGCATAACATCTCTGACAAAATCTAGTTATTTATAAACCCACAGGGAGAATTAAGAAGGAAGCTTATTATTATCTGTGTAATAGAGTTTAGACATAGGGCAAGTAGCTAAGGTTTGATGAATAGTTTCATTGGAAAGCTGATTTCCAGACATAATTTGCTTTTAGCAACAGGGAACAACCAGTGAGTCTCCTTCCATGGCAACATTCTGTTTCAGTCCCTGAAATCATCAGGCCTTCCTCCCAGCAAACCAGAACAAGGCAATTTCTGATCCATGGATATTCTGTGCCGCTCCCTCTGCCCAGGTCTTAGTCACTACTCTAACTCAAAAGGCAGCAAAACATGCAGTTGCCATGTAACCATAAACTTGAGTGGTCTTGTATCAAATTACTCATAATTTGCTATTGGGCTTTTCTTTTCCAGATGTAATCAGGACTCTCTTCTAAAGTAATCAAATTTATTAGGTTAGTCAATAATGTGAGAAGTTTTCTAATTAACCTTCTCCACAGCACAATCAAAACATCTTTCTTGTTCTGTCCCCATAATCCCTGCCCAAGAGGATTTCGGCAGCAACTTGAGCAGGTATACCTGGGGAGAGACACCTTATTATAATTAATATTTTATGACAGTTTAACTGGAGTTCTCTGACTAATGGCATTAACTGCCATGAGCTAAGTGTTATGGAGAGCTAGAGGAAAGCTACATTTTGTCCCAGGGAATACTGTTTACTCCTGCTGAGCAGCAGGGGCTATCCTATGGAAATCCTTGCTTATGAGGAAGACAAAACAGAAGAGCAGCCACATAATCTCTTGTCATTTGACAATTAACAAATCACACTTGGATGTTGTCCCTTATGTCAGAAACAAATTACGAACATATGAGACAGTTTGGGAAAAGGCAGCTGGCAGTGTCCTAGGGTACCCGTCCACCTCTCCCTGCCCATCAGCCTCTCACCCAAGTGACACATACCCTTTTTGGATCTCTCCTCTTGCATGGAAGTCCTTGCATCAATTCTCTTCAAGAAGGAGGGCCTGGAATGGAAGTACAGGCATATCACTCCTGCTGTGAAGGTGTTTCAAGACATGAAGGAACTGCCAGGCCCTGTCTCCTAGTTTTGTGAGGTGAGGTTAAGAGTCTGGCAAATGCCCAAGTGTGCCTGCTACACAGTTGCTTCAGGTACATCTGCCATGCCAGCTTTATCCAGCCATTGGCACACAGACCTATGGATTCCAGTAAACATTTCCACACTTAGCAGTACAGGAAAAGAATTCTTTTACTTCTTCCCTCACTGATTTCACATTCAGCTGGATGTGTCTATGGAACAGACTCCTTTCTAGTCCATTGCAGATGACCCTGTCTACCTTAGCCCCTACATATAAAACGACCTGTAAGTCCAGTCAGATCCCAGGTATCAACTCTCCTTGTGTTGTGTCAGCTTGCATGTGAGCAAAACTGGCTTCAACACCATAACTCCACTAGGCTAAGCTTGCCCAAGCTTAAAGTATCTCCAGTCTCGAAGCAGGGGCAACACCTGGAGCCTTTGATCTAACAGCTGTGTAAGTTCCCATGTTAACATGACAGTGAAGGCCAGGGAGTTTTTCTCCAACACAGGTATTCTACAGAAGACTTCTATGCCATGAGCCATTACTCTGTAAGCCTGTAACCATAACTGTGAAATAAACTCAACTGAATTCGAGAGCATGCTTCCCCCACACACACCTCACCTGTAAGGCCAAAGTACACCAGCTTTTAAGAAATACTGCTAATACTTCACAGTAAAGAGAGGTACAATTTTTCAAGGAAGTAATGGCAGCTTTCCCTGTGGCTGAATGAAAATATAATGTTACTTGCCTAGGGAGCAACCTTGAAAGAACCAGCATCTTACATGCAAAGATGAAAAAATATTGTGTAAGATGCAGCTGTAAAATGTAATGATACTATGTAGAGTGTGGCTGCTAATGTAAACTGTAAATAATTCATTGGAAGCAATTTATGTGAAAGGACCTTCCAAAGTTGTTCTGTGTTTTTTTCCCCCTAGTCAGTGACACTGACTTGGACCAGCTGTGCACAGGCTTGGGGTTTACTGGGCTGAGGAAATCAGGCCCAGAAGGAACACTGAGCTACTGATTTGCAGGGGTTCTAAGGATGGGGCTATTGGTTCATTGCAATACCTCTTTGTGTCAGTAAGTCTATTAGATTTTGGGGGTTTTTTTCCACTTCTCTTCCTGTAGGAAGAAAATGCTGGAAGTCCTGTCAGTTGGCCAGCTGCTTCATGCACACACATGTAGCAGTATCATCTCCTATTTATCCACTCCTTTGCCATGGCAGACAAACCAAGCCCTGGCCATGCTGGCAGTGCTGATAGCCCCATGGCTGCACTGTGGTCACTATAAAGTTGCTTCAATTTGCTCCTTGCTGTTAATTACAAATAACTCTTTCTCTCACAAATCTTCAGCTTGTGGCTATACTTGCCCTCCATCACCAACGAAAGAAGCTGCATGCTGGCTTTAGTTCTCCTTCCTGCTGTGGTATTCATAACTGATGGCAATAAACACCCCTCTGGAGCACACTTTATTCACATTTCTGTAGCTGTAAATACCACCCACCATGCAGGCAGGGCAGCCCTCACCTCATCGTTGCCTACAAATCTCCTAGGGTTTGCATTTTGTGGTCAGAGGAGAAACAGAAGGTGGGATCAGCTGTCTGTGCTACAGTGGTTAGCCTAAACCTTCTTTGTGGTGACCATTAAAGCCCTGTTCCTAAAACTGGACGTTTTAACAGGAAAAAGAGGCATATTTCAAACAGAGGTGGATATTTTAACTTCCTCTCTTCTCCAGAGCAATATGGCCTTAAGATTGACCATCCCCTCTCCCCAGCTTTTTAACCAACAGATGAGTAGAGAGCAGAAGTCAGCATACCAGTATTATTTATCTCTGAGACACCTTGTGGGGAGACACCTCATTTTTCCTCTGCACCTCAGCCTCCCCATAATGGCTGTTCAGGTTTTTCAAAGATTTCCTGGAAAACACTCTCTGTGTGTTAAATATTATGGTAAAGGCTCCCTGCTCACATTCACTGGAGAGCAAGCTGAGCAGTCTCATCTTGCAGATGGTGCTGTTGATCTGCCTTGGCCTTGGTCACCCTCCTTCAGCTTCAGTCCTAGGCCTGAGTTCTTTTGTTTTCCCAAGAGGCCTCATTTCATATGCAGTCTTTATTTCTTAAGAGATGTCACAAAAAAAGTCTCAAGTGTACCAAGGCTAAAAATGACATTTTGAAAGCAAAAATAATGATTTTTCCCTGCCATGGTTTAGCACCAGTAGGCAACTAAGTACCACACTGCCACTCACTTACTGCACCTTAAACACCAGTGGAGAAGTGGAGAACAGTGTAATTAATAATTGAAATAAAATGTAATAATGACATAAATATAACACTAACTGCATTTAAAATGGAGTCAACAGAAAAAAAAAAAAAAAAAAAAAANGCTCACCACCTGCTGACCAATGCCCAGCCCACCTCCCAGAAGAGATCAGCAACTCCCATCCAACTCCCCCAGTTTACACTGGGCATGACATTCTACCAGTCCAGGGAAGCTGTCCTTGATTTAGGGTTAGCACTACCTAGCAACAACCAAAACATATGTGCGTTATCAACATTATTATCAAAATGAATTCAAACCACAGCTACTAAGAAGAAAATTAACTGTATCCCAGGTGAAACCAAAACATTTGCTCATCATTTTAAGCCTCCTGCCTGTGAATAATGCAGAGATTAATACTTTCCCCTTCAAAAGGATAGCAAATGGATATTTCATCCATTTTCAACCTGGTGAATCTTAATCACACTTTAAAAGCCCCTTTACACCCCAATCTAAGGTTCATCAACCAGACCTATTCTGACAATTTTTGCAGGTCTGTCCCAGATGTTCTCAAAAAGATGAACTGCACATCCCACCTAACTCCGAACTGGCTTGTTCACAGGGTGGAAGTCTCTCCCTGCAGTCTTCTCCTTCCTTCCATGTTACATCCTCTTCCTCTGATGTTCTTCTCTGCCTCAGTCTGGAAAGTGGATACACAGATCCTTGGGCTGTGGCCTCAGCCACGATCCCCATCTGCCCAGGCTGTCCCCACACCTCTGTAGTAAGAACCTGTAGAGAGGCAGAAGAGTAATTCATTCACTGTAATGAACATCCTCAATGCTCTTCTGTTTGTGTATGTCTCAATTTCTAAAGATAGAATTTTGGAAGGAACAGTAATGAATTTTTTGGAAAGACCAGTAATAAACTGTTAATGCTGGTTTACATGTAAGTGTTTAAACTTAATGTGTGCAAGAGATATGTTAAAACAAGGTGGAAGCATATGAATGTAATCTCATTTGATAAGATTCAAATCATCCTCAAAATTTAAATATTTTTCACTTTGTCAACACTGCTGAGCTATTTCACAGACTGAACATTTACACCAGAAAGAAATTTAACTCTTTTAATTAGTTAGGAAGCATATCAAGAGAGCTTCAACCACAAATTCCTGGCATCTCAGATTATGTGAAACCTTCATTCCCAAGTGTCCCCAGAAGAAAAGCAGTAATAATTTGAATGGATATTATCCTGCTATATCATAACTCTTGAACCTACTGCATGTGGTACCGACACTATGGGCAGAAAATATCCAGTTCAATCCCAGATGTTGCACCAGGCACCCTTTCTTTGATTTTCAGCAGTTTTAAAGGCTGTAACTCAGCTTACATGAAGGGCTAATGAAGTTCAGTGAACAGACCAGATTACATTTTGCATAAAATACTGAAGTTCTGAACCCAATGGTGAGGAGAGGAAGAAAATAAAGAGCGGGAGAAGGAGGGACACTTACAGGCTTCAGACAATGGGTCTGCAAGGAGAAACAAATGCTCTCCATACACTTGTTCAGAAAGCTGCCAGACTTCCTGCAACATGGATTGATGTGAGGATGGTAAGCAACAGCCAAATACCAAAAAGGGGTGTAGAATGGGGAGCCTGTCCTGGTGTATGGCTCCTTAACCACCAGATACATCAGCCTTACTGGGGTTAGACAGTAGGTAGGAGAAGCAGAATGCTGCACTGCCCTTTTTCTGTTCCCTCCACACACCTGATACTCTTTGCACTAGTATGGGGTTATTTCTTTGCCAGCATGGCTATGTCCTGAAATGCCAGTGCTCACCAGGGCAGGAAACCTGGTGGAGAATAGCAAAACTATTCTGGGAGGCAGGGGAGGCAGCAGAAATCAGAGTACCAGCTGACTGGTACACCACCTATGAAGGAAAAATCAATTACAAGCAGAGGCAAGGGAATAATTACAACAGTGGAACAATTTAACACGTATAACTTAACACTTAATTCATAACATTAGTAATAACGTTTAGAAATCCCAGTAAGAACTAAATATTTAGAAATAGGCTTGTAGTCACATTAAAAAAAAAAATCTTCCTTCATGAGCAGCCCAATTAATTATTAACAGTGCAATTGGGTCAGTAGTTGTGATTTTATTCCAACAGCCAGTGACTGACACTCATTGCTGTATAGGCTGAATGTCAGTTGCAGACAACCACGCACCAAACTGTTGCAAAAAGCCCAAAGACTCTAAGAGACCCAGAAATAAAGGGGAAAGAGGACGTGCTTTTCACACAAATTCAGGGAACTCGTTTCCACTTCAGGTCACCCTATGTGCCTCCAGAATGAAGCCCACCAGGGCTCCCCTTCCAGGAGGCCATGCAGTGGAGAAGGAGATGGATGTGAGGTTTGAGTTACTTGGCCATTAGCTGAACCCCTGCTGTCACTGGTCACACAGAGTTTTGAGCTCCACAAGCTGCCTTCAATTTTAGCAGTGTTTCCAACCAGGTGCAGGACAGCACCTACAAAGCTTGAGTGAGGCCCACTGCTGCCTTTACTCACAATCTGGCACTGCCCTTCCCCTTGCACTTCCATGAGCAATATAAGCAATATGAGCAACTTCCACCACCAAAACGAACAACTTCTATGAGCATTGCATGCAAACCTGTCTACAGTGCATGTGGAGACATTCACACTCCCTAGGCTGATTATCTACACTGTTTAAAAAACACACACGCATATTCACAAAATCCTTATTTTTCCCAAGTACAGTATTCAAATTAAATATTCATCTCCCTTAAAAACCAATTAAATTTTAGTCTCTAGCAATTTGCAAATCTAAACAGCAAATGTAGAAAAATAATTAGCATAGTAAGAAATAAGTTATTTCTCTGATAAGCTCATAAACCCTTTTAATTAAAGTTGCAGTATTTTTAATTGCTAAAGGGAATATTTTGTTTATAATAGCAAACATTTCTAAATTTTAATTTAGGTTTCAATCTAATATTTTGATAACTGAGAAATGGCCTCCAGGGGGCAACAGTATCCACCAAACAAAATAATGTGCATTTCAACTTTATCAAAGGATTTCCTTGCATGTATCTTCCTGGGATACCGGAAAGTTAAGTTAGCCTGTGCAAACTCTGAGTAGTCTCCTGTGAGAAGACACTGAAGAAAACAATCACCATTCATTCAAAACTCCACTTACTAAAAATATATAATATTAATCAAACTATAAGAGCATACTTCCAGTAACTTTGTGTATACAATCTAAAATTCCTAATAAAATATATAAATAGACATTATGTGTTTCTTAAGCTTTTAGACATGCTATTTTGAAGTTATCTGAAATATCTTGGAATTGCTGAATTGTGTCACTTTCTCTATTGACAGCAACCTGTTGACATGCAAAGGATTTACGAAACTTTGAGCTGACAGAGCTGATGGCCTGATGGAGGTCAGGGTGACACCACCCCCGTGCCCCAGCACAGACAGTGTGAGGGCAGGGCCAACCACACACGCAGGCATGCTCAGCCCCCATGTGAACACAAGTGCTATAGGTTACCCTGTCTTGTTCCCCTGCTGGCTAGGTGGGAGGACTGTCCCTTAGTGAGAAATATATCTGTATACACACACAGTATGGATCCCTCCAGGAGGTGGGAGCAGCCATGGGGAGATGGAGCAAGGTCCCTCACAGACTTCTTGCGTTTCTCCACCACTCCAGTAGCACACTGGCCTGCCCAGTCTGGCTGAGGAGTCACATAATCACATAATTAATCACATAATCTAACAATGAGCACATCCCAGCTGTACATGTTGGATGACAAGAAGCACATGTCTCAGTGGTAGGCCACCAACAAGAAGAAGGATTTTAAAAATTACATTGAGATTCTGACAGGGATACCTTTTAAACTGCCACTCCTGGGGAATTGATCACAAGGTATTGCTATCAGGCCACTACTTACTGGCAGCTTCCAGACAGTAACCTTGTAAAATATTGTCATCCTTATTTCAAGTAATAGTCACATTAAAATCCAACTTTTCTATTACAGATTTAAAAAAAAAAAAAAAAAGCTGTTCATTATTCATTATTTACTGTGTTGTTATGTTTAAGCACTTAGTCAAGATCATGCTGCCCAGCTTTTTGGGAAAGGAATTATCCCAGAAAGCCTGTAGTCTCAAACTGCAAGAACACACATAGGACTGAAGGTAAATGCAGGTGTCACCTAGTGAAGCAGTATGAGATATAAGGCTAGTAGCTGGGAAAACCAGAAAAGTATCTAAAGGAAGAATATCGTGATATATCCAGATGCCATTTCTCAAAAAATTAAGAAAAATGTAATTAAAGCAAAAGACTGAATATACAAGAAATCAAAGTAATCAAAAACCTCACATTCAAGGAGGGAGAACTCCTATCTTCCTTC